>BMAO01000130.1:0-69376 GCA_019973975.1 Trichonephila clavata
CGGCATGCATATATTGTTTCATTGTTCGTTGTCTTTTCCCATTGTTGGCGTGGAATCATCTTCAAAGACCCAAACATGACTTTCTTGACGTGCTGGAACGTCAAATAACGGCACGCATCCCCCATTAAAATTCTAAAAATGACGAGGCGTCCACCATCAATTAGCACAATTTAAGAGTTTTTTTACTGATTCTTAGCTCCTCTTTTTGGTGTTCAGTTAGATTATGGGAAGCCCAACTGTAAACTACTTTTTTTATAAGTAATTCTTCATGAATAGTTTTATCAATGGCTACGGATCCAATGTTAAGTTCCTTATGTATTATTTGATAGGCACAGCGATTATCATCCATTAACATTTTTCATGTGGCATACACATTAACCGAGATTACTGCCGACCGCGGCTTTCCTGTGTGTTCATCCTGAAGAAAATTGTGACCACTGCAAAATTCTACCATCTGAATACAGTAACACGACATGGGGATTCATCACCAAATGCTATATGCTACCGTTGAACGCATTCCTATTGATTTAATCCACTTTTAAAATAATAGAAAATCATAGCACAATAATGTTCTTGCGCGTCAACTCTATTTCTTTTCTTTCTAAAATTTATTCCACGCTAAACAACTTGAAGTAAGTTAGTAAAAAGTTAGCTGCTGTGTTAAAATACTTTGTATTTTCAAATTGAACCGTTAATTTTGTTTTTTAACTTCTTGTCAGCGCGTATCTCAAAAATTTCAGATTTACCCTCCTATTTCAGTGCAAAAATTACAGCAGAATAAAATACAGCCCTACTCGAATTATCTCGATTATGCACGGTTTGTTCTGTTTAATGCTATCTAGTTAACTCGATTGTTCACGCAAAGGGGTTAATAATATACTACGAATTTATTAATCTAAGCTACAGTCATAGAAGAATACAAAAGGCAAGGAAAACAAGAACAAAAGTCAGTGGCATATGATTTAAGAGTTAACATTTAAAACTGTCTAGTTAAATGTATAAGCAAATTCAATAAATTGCAGTTATTGTCTTGATAGATTCATTCAAGTGACATCACGGGGGGCGGAGGTTATTTAAGTGATGTAATCGCGCGTTCTGGATTATTTATCATGCGCTCACTGCATTACTACATTTAACTTTTACTTTATACTCATATTTTCTTTGAAATACATATATTTGTTGCCTCAATACTCTATCATATAAATAAAATAGATTCACTCGATTTAAAATTCATTCTACGTGGCATAAAAATGACGAAAATAAATAAAATACACCAACTCTTTCTTTTTTCTTATACGGTAGATACGTTCCTTAGTAAAGCGTGCAAAACAATCGTATAATAATAAATCACAGTTTAAAAAAATTAAAAAACACCCTTTATAGTTAATCGAATTAAGTTGAAGCTTAATCTTTTAGTTGCCAAATCTGGAATTAGCTGTCAAACTTAGAAATTGGATCTGGAATTAGTCACCAGAGGCGGGATGGGATCTGAAAATGGGCAATCGTTAGTCCTGATGATCCTGATCAGGATAATGGAACAAAATTATCAAATTATTGTATTGTCATCAGTCCTGGACAACTGAGCAAAATTTCGAATTTTTTATAATCTGACCTTTTAAAGTGAATAAAAATTGGATTCAAAGATTCCGTTACATGCAAGTGAAGCTTATAAACGAGTGTTAAAAAAATGCATATGACATATGGGAAATTTGGAGATATGTCCCACAATTTTAAAAAATTGGGTTAGTTGAAAAATCTCTTATTATTTCCCCAAAAAACATGCAAAAAAAGTAATAATAAAATCTATGTGAGAAATTTATAAAACAAACACAACTCATTTTTATTACAAAACTAAAACATATGTGCAGCGAAAATTTAGTGTCTATGAGTACATATACAACGTATAAAAATTCATATTAAAATTAGAAATGAAGCTACTAAAAACAGCTATTGATCGCTACTTGATATCAAGCGTGCATGTTTATTACGAAATGGATAAAAAAATGCTATTATCAGTGTAGCTGTGACAAATATGTCTAACACAACTGTCTTTTTAATTCAAATTAAGAATTTCGTTTGATATTAGCAGCCTCAGTTTTTTTTTTTTTTTGCTGTTGTTGATACAGCATTTATTATTAGAGGCTGTTTCTCATGTTGCTTGTATAATATAGTTGATGCATTCCTACACAATACTTCTAACGTATAAATTTTAATGCACGTTTTATGTAAGAATCATGAGTGACTCGTTCAAGACCTTGATCATACATATGTGATCACGCTTTTTTCCATACAGTCCACGGTTATTATATACGTGATTGCCCTTTCCCTGCTCTGAAGCCCATGATCCCAAGGGTGTGATTTGAGTTTGAAGCGTTCTTATATTATTTTTTTACAAAACACTATACGGTGGTTGAAGTCCATTTTTTTTCGAATAATGTTTCACAAAACTTTGAACCTTATTATGTACTTTCGGCTCCAAGTTTCTTTAAATAGATTGGGGATATTTATGAATGTAAGCAACTGCACATGCTTAGATTTTTCAAGAGAATCGGGCATTTAAGGGTTCGTGTTTTATTGCGCTCTGGATTTATGTTTATATTTTGACTAAGTTGAACAACTTATCAGTTTATTTTATTTGTGATTCGTATTTACAAAAATAATTTTAAATTTCAAAGACATTTAAAAAGTAAACCTTCATAAAACAATTGCGATGGCTCATTTTTGACGAAAAAGAATCTTTGTTCTTACATACTCATTTTTAACTCAGTAAGGACAAACGACTTTCTTTCGTTGTTATTGTATTTGGAGTTGCCATAACCATAGGAACAGAAAACATTAGCTTTTATTTAAAAGATTCGTATCAGTTTAGCCACAACAAGTTTATTGAGAGTAAAATTATCGTTTGATGTTTGCCAGATAGTATTTTGTAAGTTTTGCGTGCGCGTTTTATTTTAATCATCATGGCGAAAAGAGTGAAAAGAGTTCTTTTCTTTTTATTAAAATAAAAACATTTTCCTTAAAATTCACAATTGTTTTTTTCAATAAAGCGAAAAATTTTGTATTGTATATTCACATATTACCAATGATAGTAAAATGTAAATTTTAGCTTATTTGATTGCATTAAAGATTTTATATGAATTTTTAAATGAAATTAGGCTTAGCAGTGAAATTCACCTGGTCTTGTGCGTGCGTATGCTCTGAAGTTCTGAAGAGGATAAAAAAAATGTTGTCCCATACCTGGAGTAAATTTCAAGCCCTCGCAAATTAAATCAGCTGTTAATATCTGAACTTAAAATTTAACTTCATCGTTATCGACTTTCTTAATATCTTAAAATGTCATAAATTCGATCAGAACATCCTCATCTAAGGGCATAAATCACCCAATTTTTTTTTTAATTCGTGCTAGAACAAAAAATCTGTTAAATTTGCTTACCGTGTTATTTAAAAATCGTGTAAACAAATTAGGGTGTACATTATTTTGTTTTGTAAGAAAAATATTCATATTCTTTTAACGCTTGTTCTTCATTACCTAATTATTAAAATTTGAAACTATCTATCGAATTTTTCACAGTAAGACAATAGCTTGACGAGATTAATGTCAACTTTTATTTTAACAAAAATCACGTGATAGTATCTCAATGTGATCATCATGAGTTAGTTGATCTATCTCATGATCTTTATAAACCTTATGATCTTTAAACAATTTTTAAATCTTTCGCGGGAGCCATTTTGAATTCAGAATGTAATTTTTAATACACACCATACACAATTCAAATTCTATATTTTCCTTCCAATTGATAGTAGTGCATGGATTAAAAACGGAAGTTTTCTGTTGCAAGGATCAAGGCTTAATGTGTCACTATAATTATTTTACCTCCAGTATTTGAAAATATTTCTATCTATTTCTCGGGTATCTTAAAACTTCAAAAAGGAAAAATTAATATCGGAAGAAAAATATTTTTTTTTAAATAAAAGGAAAATGTAATTCCAAGGAAACCTTTACAATTCTTAGCTCAAATGGAGTGTTCTGAATTGTATCGGGAATATATATACTAATCTAAAGAGCTGGGAAAAATGATAATACCCAGAAAAAATCTTCATGATTTTAATTGTACAAATTTGAGTTTAATCAGAATTTTAAAAAAAATGGCACAAAAACAAGTAATATGAAAAAAGTCAATATGTACTTGGTAAAAACAAAAAACAATATTTCATATTAGTTACTTTTTATTAAATAGTTACAATTAATATAAATATGTATATACATATGACAGAATCACAATATTAAGTGACAAAATAGAAAACGATTTTCCTTTCTATATATGGTTTTGGACTATTTTTTGTTTGTTACTATTTATGCATTAAATAAATTTAATAATTCTATAATTAAACGAAATAGTATAGAAAAATAATCACAGTCTCAAAAATTAAACTATCCCAGGTGGGATTAGAAGTCTAACGCATTATCCATTGCGCTACAGGGACAAAGCGAACAATTATTTTTTCTATATATGCTGTTGGAGGATTATTTTTGTCTGTTGCTATTTATTCATTTTTTAATAAAATTAATGAATTAATATTTGAAAAAAACTGTATTTATATCAAGTGCATCCACTACAAGTTTAAAAAATGTACTAGAACGTGAATGGATGAATGGAAAGTATTTTATTAACGACTGAATATTTGAACAAGACATATATATATATATAGAGAGAGAGAGAGAGTGAGTGAACTTATAGTAGGAATTGAAAAAAAAGTTTCAACTATTCTTAGGCGGACTGGGGGTTGTGGTACCCCCTGTCCACCTAACGGTTGACCCATCCCCTATTGTAGAAAATATACAAGAAATTATACAAGTTATGCTACGCACATGATGAGAGTTAAAATTCACAAATTGAGAGTGGTGCTCACTCTTCGGATAAACTCTAACATTAATCTTTCTGTCTATAAAATCGTCTATGTCGAAATGATAGCAGCTGATTTATTGCATGACGGTTTATTATAAATTCTAGGGCTTCTATGGAAACACAGACCACACTCTTGTTCTTGATTTTCATTTTAAATTTCATACAAAGTTCTATATTTTTCTAAACATGGATTTTATACATAACTGGCTGTAAAGTTTGTAATACATAATCACGTTTAACTATTTTTGCTCGTTCATACCTCACCATCCACACAAAAATAAAATTCTCCAAACTGTGGTTATGTATAGATAAATTTATTACAGCATCCAGAAAAACTGTTTTTATATATGGTGAGAAAATTCATTTTTTATTTTACACAAAAGAAAGGCACATGAAACTGATACTAATTTCAATTTAAGATCTTTTATCGCTTTATTCATTTCCTGCGGGTTTTAGTCTCTCTTTCTCCTAGCTGTAGACACTTTTTAACAAATAACACACTTGCTGTGAGTATTAATATCACACTCTATTCAGTTACTCGACGGGTTTTAGTGACGGACTTCGTAATTTTGAACCATGGTCAAGTGACGTGACGTGGATGACACCTGAGCTAGAAACACCATCTCCTAACCTCTACACCACACCAATAGAAGAACATTTGACCCTCGACTTATTAACGTTCATAGGCCCCTTTTACAAGGCGGGTCTAGGCTCGAAATTATGACACACCGGCCACGAGTCTACCTTGACCACTAAGCTACCGCAACTACCACACACGTGACAGAAGAAAAAATAATAATTTTTAGAAAATTGAGAAAATTTATAAACATTAAACATTTGTTGAACTAGGTAGAATCCTTAATTTAAAAGAATAAATTTTTGGAAAATAGCTGAAAGATATTACAAGTCTGATACAGTTGTGAATAACTTTTAAACGAATTGTGACAATTATGCAGAGTTGAAGAGTTCAAGCAGCCCTGCGTTGACTCCTCGCTAAACCAAAGTCTTTGTTATTCGAGAAACTCATAAAAAGCATTCTTCCTCGCAAATTGTGACTGATTTGAACTTACCCCGCACCAGACGAACTCTACATAATTCTGTTTTTACATGACGGATACGTTCTCGAAAAATACATGTAAAAATTATACTGCATCTATAGGAAAATGGATAATTAGTTACATACCTAAGAAATCAGCAAAAAATTATAATATATAAGTGTATTAAACATTAAAGTTTTCTCTTATCTCACTTACCTCGTTAATTGTCTTCATATTTATTAATCGGGTGTATCTCTTATCATTGATCGATTGGATTTGAGTTGTGGTTAATACTGTGAATAAATTACATTGTTCTTGAAATATATGGCTAGTCTTCCTCCCAATTCTCCCACACCTTTAGGCGTGGAGGCAAGATCATTACAGCATTTATTAATTTTTTGGAAAATAATCTATCTGATATCTTTCTTTGTATTGTCTTTTTCGGAATCAAATTGTCAATAAATTGCTCAATCTCATCAATTTTTTTCATTCATTTCACTATTGGAATGTACGTCTAAATAACTGCATATACTTTTCATGATGTTGCTCATTTCGGATAAATTAGGAACAGGAGCTGTATTATTCATGTCATTTTCGTCGCCGGAACCTGCATCAATGGCGTTTCTTTTAACTTTGAACGAACTCCAAAATGACTTAGTCTGCCATATAATTAGGGCTGAACATACTACCATCATCTACTGAAACGAATTCTTGCGATGATACAGTAAGACAGTTCAATAATACAGAAACTTTCTCAAATACATCGTTAAGTGTCTGGTGTTTTCCGTATTCTGTTCATTCCTAGAAGGGAAATATTTTTGTGTTAAGTGATTTTCGTTTCGTATTAAGAGAAAAAAATGCATGAACGCACATATTATTTTGTATCATTTCGTGTTAACCGTTATTTTGTCCGAAACATTTTCACGTTAAGTGTATTTTACTGTATGTAAATCGTGAATTTTCAAGTAATGATCTTAAACACTTTATTACATAAAAATGGTACATGTATAAAACAGATTAAACTATCCTTTGAAAAGGGAAAAAATTATGTCACTAATTTAGGAACACACAAATTAGAAAAAATTATATGTGTTACCAACAAAAAGATTTTTTTTCGTGTCCATTTTCTAAAAATACGTTGGGGACAAAATGCATTATTTGTACTATCACTACAAATGTCTTAGTTATCGTGTCTTTGGGGAAATTCTTTCTATAATATCTGGAACAAGATTAAAACTAGACCAGTGCTTCTCAAATTTTCAATATTTGCGCGACCAAATATTAAATCATAATGTTCATCACCCCCCCCCCTTCCATACAATAATATAATGTTTGAATTCAATAATACTATACTTTGACACTAAAGCTGCAATACGATTATAAACTTTAAGAGCCCCCTGCGTATATAAACGTCCGTTCACCCAATGCTTTAATTGCTCTTGGCGTATATATACGTTTTTCCGAAGTACGATCTTTTCTGTACACAGCTATCCATAAAATTATTCCGAAGGCTTTGGAATGCAATAAAAGGACCCTGACAATGTGTTTGCGAAGGATTTGCTTATTTATCCCCCCCCCAATGCATGACATATGTGAGCCTACGTGGAAAATTGTGGCATTGGGGAGTGAATCACGTAACTTTTTATCTGCAGTTAAGGGATTAATTATAAACCGTACAAATTATCAAGATATGTGTTAACTTTTGTATATAATTTAAAATATGACAAGCCCTTGGGGTCAATGGTAATTATTAAACTTGTTCTTAGTATTGTTAAATTAATTATGAAATATACATTGCGTGCAGTACTGATGCATTTATAAATATTATATCAGAGTAAATGTGTATTTTATTTTTTATTATGTCAGAATGTATTCTGTTTGTTTATTTTCAATAAATTAATAATTTTTTTTAAATAATCTTTTGCTTACGACTTTTCAATATGCTAGAGCTCCCCTCGAGTTATCCCGACTCGCTAGAGGGGCACGCCCCACAGTTTAAGATACGCACGGAGGGCCGACTTTTAAGTTTATTTAAGAACAAATTCAGCAATTAGTCGTTGGGTTTTTGTGTTTTGGTTACCATTCCATTATTCTTTGTAAAAGCCGATTGCAGTTGATATTACGTCATTAAGGGTCTTCGTCCCTCTGAGAACGGAATTTCTCTCTTTGGTAACAATACAGCTGTCAATATCTGGATTGCTTAAGTCATGGGTTTTATAATCAGCTGGAGGTTTGAAAACCCAATTTAAATATCTCCTCTCGACGCTTATCGTTCAAAGTTTTCTTATTATTTCATGTACTTTAATCGCCGTGCCTGGTATCGTGAGTTCGATATTTTGATATTTGCAAAATAGAAAAAATTTCACATGGAGATTGTAAGATATTGGGAATTTTCTCGCCAATGCAAATCTCATTATATTCCTCCTCTCCAGTGTCACAGCTAGAAAAATAAAAGAGGTAAAATTTTCTTCGCAGGATTTAAGTCGATTGAGTTTAATCAAAACAAGTCGTGTAAAAAGAAATTTAAATTTTGCTTCGAATTCCTGTCATGAATAAAACCATAATTATGATTAAAAACACTCGCGTGAAAACAGAATTCCATCAAGACATCCATGCCTTAAAACTAGTAAAATGAACCTCTGCCATGAAATCCCTAGGGTCAAAATCGTAAAATCGCAAGCCCTTTAAGACCCAAAATATTTTTATCTTTGAATATTAAATTCTACTGGTTATTAATACCATATGGACTTCAATGAAAGCGGGAAAAATAATTAAAAAAATCCAGCTCCCACATTGTAACGTACACGGTACCCGCACTATCATGCGGCTTGGGCGTTTTCTATGAAATCATCACCTATGAAATTTTAAGAATTAACCTTTTTTAGCTCTAAGCTGATAGAAGAATTCAACTAATAAGGACTAAACTAAAGAATCAAACTAAAACTTAATTCAACTAAAATTGTAACTAATAAGGACAAACTAAAGAATCAAACTAAAACTTAATTCAACTAAAATTGTTACTAATAAGGAAATTATTGATGTATAATTAACTCTTTTGTTGACTCATTATTTATTTACTATGAAAATCTTTGAAGCATCATGTTTGCTTTTGATAAGTATAAATAAACACTGCATTTTTCAGAACATGTTCTCGAGCTGCTTTCGTAGTTTTCCAAATCTGCACTTGTAAGGTTTTGAAATGTCATCAACACATCGAAAATGGCTGTACATGCCATGCCTTTTATCCTGGCATGGCCGTTTAGCTGACAGATTATAATACTTCTGTCCTTATCATCAGTTCAAATACTTTACTTAGTAGGTGTGTAGATGCTCTGTTAAAACTTCAACTCTATCTAACTTAAATTTTAAGAGATCCATTTTGAATTTTTGGAGGAACTCCATTTGATATTGTATCTTGCTTGTAAGGAACCAAGAATTTTCTTCAGCTGCAACAATGAAATTAATGGGTTCAAGAGACTTTAACGGTACAGTATGGTCCAAAGTTGTCTTTGTATAACAAATATTTCCATGTTTTTGTTTTCGTCTATTTGATATGGACTTGATTCTCTTTCCAGTATGCGTTGTTAATATGCTTTGCCCCCAGCATAATCATCATCCGCATGATTACTAAGTTCAGAATCTGATCTAATCATCAAATGTAAATTTTCTTGTGTGAAAATTCGTTTAATTTTAGACACTTGAAAAACTTTTTTGGTTTAAAAGTTAGCACACTATACCATGAAAAATATTAAATGTATCAAAACAGTTTATTATTTTTAAAAAAATAAAAATTAAAAAGATACTTTACCAACTCCCCTTCGAAAATCCCAATTTTTGGGGGAGAGAAAAGAGCTATGGATGCAGAAATCTGTGGAGAGGATAAAAATGCCCTACCCCTCAACAAATGTATGGAAAAGAAAATTAATGGCAAAAAAAAAAAGAGTGAGAGAAAGAAAAAAAGAGACTCACACACACACACATCCATGGGGACTTCCAATAAAATTTGGTATTAATTTTTTAACTATATATTTCATTTTTATTTAGGCTATCATCAAAATAATTGAAACAGAAAAAAAACTCCTGTAGCAAGTACTGATCTTTACAGCTGCTCAATTAACGCTTAACCCACACGATCGTGCTGGCGACGAAATCCTGAATTCTACAAGCAACATTAATAGAGTATAATTAATATTTTTGCTATTCTACAGTTATTTAAACAATAAGACAAAAGTTTGTATTCAAGTAATTAGAAATAAATCAATAATCACCCTTTTACGACAAATAAAAAGAAAACGTGTTTTTTCTGTATTTGTAAATAAAATTAGATTTGCCAGCTATATAAAAGTAAAACATGGACTACAACCATACTTTGCATTTTCTGCAAACCCGCTCAATCGTTCTATTCGGGCTACTCTTACATGCGACTATTCCAGAAGCAAAAACGTATAAGAATATTTTACACGCACGATCGTGCGGGTTAGGTCTTAAAGGGATACGTTGGCACAGGTTTGTTTTCCTGTAGCACAAAATTGTTTTTTTTTTCAGATGAAAATTGTTTTCCAGATGTAATTGTTTGTTATTGGCATGGTATCTGTCGTAATGGTGAATTTGCAAGTAAATGTTTTAACACAAAGTTATTTTTCCAGATGATAAAATGTTTAATCTTCACTGACAAGAAGGGTTTAGGTGTCACTGACATGGTATCTGGCTGAATGGTCAATTCACAAAGAAATATGTTGGCACTAAGTGTTTTTCCAAATGACAAGAAGTTTAATCTTAATGGTCGAAACGGGTTTGGATATTATTGGCATGGTATCAGGTGAGAGCCATCCATGTCTACGGAGCAACAATATGCTGAACGGGCGGGAGGGTCTGTGATGATTTGGGACCACTTTGCTGCTAATGTAAAAACACTAGTTACTTATTTGAAAACAAAAACTAATTCAAAATACTACGAAGACATCGTTGCATAATATGTATTGCCGAAGACACCTCTGATAACATCTGGAAAGTACATATTCTAATAAGATAATACATCCATTTCTAAGCTAATAATGCTCAACTTCTTCAGTAGCATTCCAGAAGCTCTGGCCTGAAACCAACGATAAAAATTTATTGGCCATTTTGGTGAGTGAAATTTACGAAAATGGTAAATCTTTCACCTCATCAAAGATGTGATTAAAGTTGTAATGCGTGTCGGTTCCTGCTTCCCTCTAATCCCCCTTGTTTACTCTCGGACCCGGCTAGATGTGTGGGAAGAACTGAATAATCAGTCGACATGATTCCCTCTAATTATTTTATTGTCACAAATAATTTATAGGCCCACTTCTGGTAGCTTAAAGGCCCTCTTCCAGTTTTTTAAATTCTATAAAATTGGTTGTAACTTGGCCTCTATGTAACGTAGAAACAAAACAAAATATGTTTTATAAATCCACAAAAATAGACCTATTCAATAAAATGAAAAGCAAAAAATATGTGTTTCGACCAAATCTGGACATTTCAACGTGTTCGGATATCTTAACGTGCATCGGCCTCCTCTACATGGCAGGTCTTCAGTGGCCCAAGGACTCGTAGTCGGGACTCGCCGGCCACGAGTTCGAAACCATATTTACTAGACAATTGTGTTCACATCATAAAAAGTATGAAAAGCACATAAATAAATTTTCTAATAATTATGTATTGATGATTAAAGGGATTTCTATATGCTGGAGAAAACCTACTTCTATATATCCGCGAATATTATAAATTTCTTTATAAATCAACTTTACAACAAATAAAATTAAAAAACATTAATAATATAATACATAAGTTTTAAAGGCACGGAAAAGAAAAGTATTAGTTAAAAAACTCAGGGCAATACATTACACTAAACGTCAATTACAGAAGTTTAAAAAATACAGCTGTATTTTACATTACATCAAACTCTGTATTCAAATTATATTCAAATGCATAATATCTTGTTATCCAGCTACTCAAACATTTACACAGCTAGTAAGTATGCATACAGCCGTTAGAAAAAAATTTTGACACACTTTTCACCCGCATTCCTTCGTTGTAAATGACATATATTATCGGGTATATTTTATTATATAAAAGGTACTAAAAAGAGTCTGAGAGAGTTAGTGTGGGTAAAAGCTAGGCAATTTTTTTGAAGTTTAATACGCATTTTTGGTTCATTTTATAACATTTATTCCTTCACTTTTATGCTTCTGTTGTAACTATCGTAGTAAAATATTATTTATTTCTCATTGTAAGAAAATAACTTAATAAAAAAACTCTATTTTTTAAGAAATAGTGTCTAAAAACATCCAGACTTTGAATTATAACATTATCAAGATTCTTGAATTGTTAGCTGATGAATCCCTGGGTAAGTTTTTAATTCATTTTTATACAAAGCAAAACTTGAATTCATAATTTTAAATTGAGAAATATTTATTAAGGAGTTTGTTTCTAAAATCCATACTGTTTTTGTATATTTTAAAGCTAGCATAAAATAAATAATAAATTTAAATTCATAATATTCATATAAAACTTATTTAACGAAATGACGATAGTTATTATCATAATGAAAGAGTCGCAGTGATATTTGAAAAGTGCTAAAAGATAGCTATTATAATAGTCAAAAAGTTTATTTAGAATTAAAGAAGCATTACGACGCGTATTTAATAAATAAAGTTTGTGCGTACTAATATATATATAGTCGATTTTCGATCATTCAAACATTCGATAATTCGAAGAAGATGCTCAGTCCCTAGACAAACTCTTGATATTTCAAACTAAAACAATACATTTTGGTACACTTAATATTTCAATGAAAAATCTGGAGCTGGCATGACCGAATTACGCGATAATATGAAGTTATTTTATAAAACTGTCGACACTTCGAACGCTCACTATCATGTACAGTCCTGTAGCAAACAGGTTGGAGCTTACAAGTTTTGTGTTGTATTGTCTCTGCGAGTCTTCCCTGTAACGTAACCACTTTGATGACAATCTGTCTGCTCCCCCTTCTTAGTGTTTTCCAGTTCCTCAGGCGAAAAGACCCTTTTATTGCTTTCCTTCATTAAGTGTACAATAGAACAACCGCACCTGTTATCAGCCGTCTATATCTTGTGTTTAACACGAGGCCTTGCTACACATGTGTTCAGAAAGGATGATCCGCTAGTGTGAAGAAGAGATGCGTAGGATTGTGTGGAATGTATTCTTTTAATGCAGGACTTAACTTTTGTATAATATTTATACTGCATAATATGTACTTTTTAAAAAATCTTTAAAATAATTTTATACATTTGTGCAAGTGTTGTTTTATTTTATAGTTTCAAATTTAAATGTGCTAGAAAAAAATTTGTTTCGTGTATTTTGGGAGTTTTTTTCTACACTCTTGAAAATTCGGAGTTTTTCATTTGCCCTTCCAACTTCGAATTATCGAGAGTCGAATGTAAATATATATATACAAACATACGTATACACAAACATATATGTATATATATATATATACACGATTGATTGATATTTTATTAACACCACACTTCAAAGATGGACAGACCTCGTAATTTTGGTCCGCCATTAGGTGAAAAAGACCACACCTGAACCGGCACCCTACTTTTCAAATTTCCTCATTACGCCAACGTAAGGACTTTGAACTCCGAAAATTTAAAGGGAATCGTTCAGTATACACCAGTGGTCTTCAAACTTTTCAACTAATGGAACCCCTAAAATTTGAAGGTGTTTTCGTGGAACCCTTAGAACTAGAAAGTATTTTAGTGGAACCCCATTCTTCGAAGAATATATCTCAAAATAATATTGAAAGTAGATCAACATGTTATTGGCACTCTGTGTAAAGGAAATTAAAAAAGTATAGCATTTATTATTATTAGAAAATTCTAATTCAATTCTTTAAGTATATTTTTATTCATTAATAATATTAATTTGTGATTCAAGTGTCTCCTACTCATGCATTATATTTAGTGACTGGAATATGTGCTTGCTTTTTTTTTTCCACACAAACACTTGAAGTCTAGGTTTGTTGAAATTAATTGCAAACGCATTATATATTCCACTTACGTTGAAAAATATATGATTGAAAATATATGAAAAATATTCTGAATAGCATTAAAATGTTTATAGCTGCATGAGAAATCACGTAAATTTTGCATGAATTTTGAACCTAAAATTTAGAAGCTGTTTTTGCTTAAATTAAGACTTTAACACCAAATCTGTTAATGTGCTGGTAAGTTGTTTCCTCGACATTATAAGTCTTTTTTTCCCCACCAATGCAAAAAAGGTACATTTTCCACCAGAAAACTATTTAGTTTTGCAAGACATTGTGCTAGCTAACGAGTATAAAATTATCTAGTCGAACCCGAGAACGTAAGCAAATGGAATATTCATAATCTAGTAGGAAGTATATATATAAAGATAAAATGTTTTAACATTCTTTTATAAACGTATAAAAAAGGTTACAAATAAAGTTATTTATATATAAATACAATTTTTAGTTTTAATGAATAGGAAGAGCTTGGGATATTTGTAACTATACTAACTTCATAATGAACGTGAATCCATTTTGTATACATATTAGTTTCTTCGTGATTTTTTTATTGTCACTCTTGGAGCTCTTCGGTATGCTTTGTGGAACACCAGGGTTCCGTGGAACGCAGTTTGAAGACCATTGGTCTACACGTAGAATCTTTACTGGCACTAAGCTGGCTATACATTCAAAATTTAATTTCACATAAACAAAGATTTTCATCAATGGTTTTTTTTATGGTTCAAGGAAGAAAATGCCAAAGTTTCTTTTGCAAAGTTCATTGCACGATTTCAGTGTACACACCATTAGTCGCATTGCAACAGATAGTATCTCTACGAGTAACGACGTCTCAGCTTCTGCTAAGGTGGCTAGAATTTTCTTTTGACTTTATGCTAGCTATCGTCATAAATCAGGGGTGGGAGAACTTTTCCAAGTTTCGGGCTACTTCTAATGTTTTTAAGATGTAGCGGTCCACTCTGTTGCGTAGGTGTAGTCCTTCTGTATTAAAATTATATGCTTTTTTAGCACTTGCTTACGGCATCGTACCCTTCTTTTAAAATATGACAAAATACTACTTTTACTACAAAAATTCAAGGAACACAAAATTGTTAAGTTCAATGCTTAAAAAACTATGAGGAACTGCTAGACAGCGGAATGTGGACGTATTCAATGCATCGACTTGGGAAGATACGCGAATCGATGAAACTGAAACCGTCTTAAGTACTTAATTTGTTTGGTACCAAGTCCCGCGCCATCACGGGACACAACGTCAACACAAGAGCCCAATCCCATGGAATCGCGGGAAGAGATGATCTTCAACATTTATTCTCCCTTTCAGTCGGCGAATGTGGAATTTTTCTCCTACAGTGGCATTGAACATGTGAAGGGTCATCGTTCTCTTACAATGAAGGTACATGTGTCGCCTACACATTTATCGAATCATTTGCTTAAATAAACACATTCGCATCGATTGTAAACAGACCATTCTAAAATCTAGTAGGTATCAGTAGTAGATTTCTTTTAGTAAGCGATTATTATTGAAGGCGATCACCCTGAAATGTCTTAGCGGTCCACCAGTCAATCGCGATCGACCTAATGCCCATCCCGGTCATAAATCTTTCATTGCATTTATAAACTAAGGATCATGAAGGTGAACTACGTTTATAGGTAGTTCGAAATTTATACTGTACATGTGTTGTAAATTTAGGTTCGATAAATCGTGGTAGACCTTGCCATTGTTCTTGCGGTGAAGTCATTTTAAAACGAGAATGGGGGAAAACGGAAGCGTCGCCCCTCATCTTGTTTTCATTTCATAAAGCAGAAACTTTATTAAGGTATCCAACTACCCTAAAATTGTGAATTTTGCCCCAAAAATTCACAAATTTTTTTATGGTTTTATTTTATAGGCGCCATCTTATTAGATTTATAAAAATACCAATTTTATTATTTTCCATTCACTAGAACAAAAACTACAAGCGTTTTATTAAAGGTAGATGCCATTACTTTAAGCAAGATATATGCCATACTTTAAAACGCGTTTTACTCGAAATGTGTTTGTTTTTTTTTGAAATGCTCTAGATAGCGATTACAAAAACAGTTTTGAAAATAATTAACTGAAACCTTTTTGTGTATGTTCTGTATAACAGTAGAAGTGTTTTAACGTTCAGATTTATCAATCACCGATATATTATAAAATTTACCATCCTTTATATTAATATAATCACTGTTTCATAAAACTATTTCATATAATAACTAAGATAAAAGACTCTAGTTTTTGTAAAAATTAAAATATCTCTCACCGTGAAAGTCATTTCAAAAATGAATAATATAGCAACACATCAGGATTGAAGATTGCAAATTTTTTCATAAACTTTTGGTACAGAATGGACCGCGTTTATGTTATTTTTGGTACCTTTTTACCAATTGTGTCCCATTTTCGTAATAGTAATTTCTTTTTCTCTTCTTAATTTTAGCTTATTTTTCTTAAAATGTCTAAACAAATCTAAAAACAACAAAAAAATCCCCATACCTTAATTTTTTTTAAAAAAAGTTGTCGTAAGTATTCCGATACCTTAATGCAACATAAAAACTGTAAACAAAAATATTTTTTTTTAAAATTTATTTTTAAAAGTGTAGCCATATTTTTCAGACAGCCAATGTTTTCAACCTCATTAAAACCTAAATTACGTCACAAAAAGTCCTTAATAGACTGACCCGAAGAAAAAAAATTCAATGCATTAAACTATGTACTTTATCAATGTTTACTGTTATATAACTTTAATTTCATATTTAATGCAAATAAATTACCTTATACATAATTAGTAATTGTACAGTCATCAGGGATTGCTTATATTAGCTGCTAAGTAAATGTCCATGGGTCATGTCATAAATTCATAAAGCGACATTCATTCAAGGGACACAATCACTCTTTTATATAATTAAACATATTTATTACTTGAAAAAAATTTTAAAAGTATAAGACTCTTATTGAAGAAGACATAAATTAATTAAATATAACTGCGAGAAATAAGAAGCAAACAACAATGACCATTGCATAGTTGATGAATTCTAAATTTAGACTCAGTGTCTGCAATTATATAATTGAGTTGCAACATCTGCTTCTCACGGTCTTATCTCAACCAATCGTTCAATTCCTCCTTTTGTTTCCCCCTGATCATTCTCTCTATCTTCAAAGGGGGAAGTTCACTTGAGATAATTGAAAGGTCCAGTTTATCTGGGTTCGTAACCTCTTTGTATACACTTTCGAAAATGAAAACGGAGTAATTTTTAAGATCAGAATCCATAGAACAAAATACAATCATGAACAGTTACGTAATAAAAACAAAATAGGACATCACAATTAAATCAAAACAATATATATATATATTTTTAAATATAACAAATATCTTAATCTTTTTATGCGATTTTGAAAAAATATGGTGGTAGAAGAAAACGAATTTCTCTTTTTTTTTCCACAGCCGATTCACTCTAACACGTTTTAGGATCACTGATTGTTACAATACTAATACGGTATTCAAAGATTTTTTGGGGTGGTGGTAGCCTAATGGTCATGGTGACGCACTCGTGACTGGCTTGTCTTGAGTTCGAACCCAAGCGTGACTCAAGACTCGCCGAGTAGAGGAGTTGTGTGTGATGCGCGTTAAATAAGAGGAGGATCAATGTTCTTTCGTCGGTGTGGTGTGGAAGTTCCGAAAGGGTAACACTAGGTGTCGTCCTCATCACTTGACGGTGACTCGAAATTACGAGACCATCGTGTTGCTTCATAGTTCGTCGTTAACATACATTCACACCACTGTCTTTCAAGAAAATTTGCAACACTGTATTTATATATATATATACCTTTATATATAAATTATACATCTGTTTATAACATATAGTTCTTAGAATTTGAAAGTATTCCATGGATAATTAGTCTTTTGTTTTAACATGTGAAGGGATAGCTTGTTTAGCAACATGATATAGGTAAAAAATGGGAAACACATTTCATATCAGAAAATAAATAAATATTATAGTTTTAAAGAACTAAAAAAAAAACCGCGCTTTTATAATTATTCGAACTAAATCGTAATAAAGGAAAACTGTGAGCGATTGTTAAAAAAATGGTAAGAAATGTCTGACGTATCCTCCCCTTTTTCACATAAAGAACCATTTTTTGTTTGTTGTATTTGTATTAACCATAAGGTTTTCGCTTTAGGGTTGTAGTTTAATCTTTTAGTTGCCAAATCTGGAAATTCGAAATCGTTATTTCTGATGATCCTGATCGGGACAATGGATCAAATTTATTAAATTATTATATTTTCATCGGTCCTTGACAAGTGAGAAAAATTTGGAATCAATCTGACCTTTCAAAGTGGGTAAAAACCGAGTTCAAAGATTGCGTTACATGCAGTTGAAGTTAATAAAGGCGCGTTAAAAATGGATCGATTCAGATAAAAAAGGGAGAAAGATAAAATATGCTGCTCTGTATAGTATGGTGAAGCCGGAATATAACATTAATATTGGAGTACTTTATATCTGAGAAAATCTTCCGAATTCAAAGACTTACGGAAGCGTAATGTAATAAAATTGAACTTTATTACATTAAATTAGTATTCAAGCATTATTAAAATGCAATTGAAAGTACAAATTCTAGATCAGGAATGCATGGAAAAAATATTCAATCGTACATTGTTTTGCGAATGATTATTTGGCTGTAAAGCAGCGTTTCTCAAACTGTGGGGTGCGCCCCACTAGGGGGGCTTAATAACTCTGCAAGGGGGGCGCGAGTATATTGAATAGTCGAAAATAAAATATTATTTAAAAACTTATTAATATATTGAAAGTTAACAAACAAAATGCATTCTGACAAAATAAAAATAAAAATTAGCATTTACACTGATATAATATACTTATAAATGTTTCAGTACTGCACAATGCATTTTATAATTAATTTAACAATACCAAGTTAAGAATAAGTTTTATAACTGCTACAATTCACCCCATGGGTTTGTCATATATAAAACTATACACAATTGTTAGCATTTACCTTAATAATTTGTACGGTTTATAAATAACCCTTATAACTGCCGATTAAAAGTTACGAGATTTGCCCCTCAATGCCTCAGTTTCCCATGTAGAAGCGCGTATGGGATGTATTGGGGGGGAAGGTGGAGGGAAGAATATGAACAAATAAAAAATCCTCTGATATAAGTAAATCCTTCGAAAACACACAAACACTGCCAAGGTCCTTTTATTGCATTCCAAAACCTTCGGAATAATTTTATGTATAACAGTGCACAGAAATGATCGTACTTTGGAAAGACGTATATATACGTCTAGGGTATTTAGCGCATCGGTTGAGCTAGTTGTATATATACGCCAATGGCACTTAGAGGTTAAAGTCGTTTTATAGCCTTAGTGTCAATGTATTATTGAATTTCTGCACTTTTATTTGCTTGGAAAAGGGTTGCGATGAAAATCATGATTGAATATTGGGTCGCAAATATTGAAAGTTTCAGAAGCACTGCTATAAAGCAATAAAAGAAATCTACGTAAAATGCTTTCTGGAAAGCACTTCAACCAGAATGCATTAATAATTCCTCATATATATTGAAAGAGTTCTTCTCAAGCTATAACCTTGGAGCATGATATTGGATTTAATGCTTTATTACAGCCTCTGACGAGTGAGAGCTATTGGCAATGGACCTCGTAATCTTGAACTTCGGTCGGCTGACGAGTTGCGTAATGAACATTGCACGAAATCAAAAACAAAATAAATAGTATGGCAAAATCTTCTCTCTTGAAATTTTTCTAATAAACTTTTGAATCTTTATGTGCGTAGTCGTAAAGTCTCATGTAAATCTGCTTGGCAAAATAAATCTCTCTCACGATTTCCGTCTGATATTAAATAAATCTTTTAAATGTATTCAGCTTTTAAAAATCTATGTCACGACACTTCAAGATATTTATGACACATTTATTGCATTTACACAAGAATTACGAGTTTGATGCGCGCATGCATACATATTGCGTATGTTTGAGTAATATTGAAATAATAAATGATTTTCCTTTGTTTTTTCAATTTTGTCAGTTCCTTGAAATATTTTTGTAACTATAAACAAGCAATTCAAATAAATCTTAAGATTTAAAAAGAAAAATGTATTATTAGACATTTCTTAAAATGCAAACAACAAAAGAAGTCCCATCATGCAAGTTTGCATAATTCGAGAGAGAGAGACTTAGAAAAGCGATATAAGATCCCTATTCTCAAATTGCCATATATTATGCAAGACATTCATCGATTATTGCTCTAGATCTGTGATATTTAAAAATGTTTGAATTTGGTGTAGTAATCTCTTTTTCCTACTTGTTCAAATAGCATGTAATAGTTGACCACGAAAAATTATAGCAGCAAGGATTCAGTTCAAAATTTACTAGCCGTATGGGTTTTAACATTATCCTTTCAGGAAATGCTACAGAATGACGTGACTTGAATGGAAATGCAACTATAGCTACAAGATGTCATTAAAATATCCTTAGGTTTTTAAAGTTGTTTGCAGGATTAAAAGATGACAACTGCTATCGTAAAAGATAGCATCACATAATATTGCATTAAATTTTTTGCGATATTCCTCTATAAAATGACGATTTGTTGGACCCTTTGCCCAAAACCTCACCATATATAGATCTAAAAGTAATATCCTCCAAAAGTGAAGTAGGATTAACAGCTGGACAGACAAGGTGATGCAAACCTACTAACAACTAAAATGAAGGGCTATGGCAACCTAAGACCAGCGCTTCCCAACCTTTTTATAGCCTCGAACCGGCATTGTTTGTTAATTTTACCCCAGTCCACTGAAGGGCGAAAATTTGATTGTTTAAATTTAGACTCTTTTGATTTAATAAATTTAATTTAACTGTATTTAAATATCCCTTCAAAATAAAATACAGTTACACCAAAAAATAAATATAAAGGCCAATTGAAGGTTATTATGAGTATGACATTTCCACGCCAATCCCGTGAAATACGAAAGGTACCATAAGTGGTGTAACAGAAGCTGTAGCATTGGATGATGCCGTAGAACCAACTCAAGCTCGTTGGACAGTCATCTGATCTTCCCTTGCATTTGCGCACTTCAGAGATTTCATTCCGGAAAAATTCCCAGAAGTATCCAATGAAGACAAAATTCTTGCTCCGTCGTGTTTATGTGGTGCTGATGGTAGCCTATTCATCAGTATGATCAGTCAACTTCACACATTCAAACTATAAGACTAAGTTCCAGGTCATTCTATTGGCTATGAAGTTTTCGACTATAAAATAACAATATATATATATATATATGACTTCGAGGACCTTTTTAATTCTATTGATATTGATTATATTATATTGATTATATATAGGCTTATACATTTAATTTATGATAAATATGAATTACATAATTTAATGAAAAAGGAGAAATTTAATATTCTTATTAATCTCGTATTACAAGAAAATTTCGTTGCATTTGATCAGAATCTTTATAAACAGATCAGAGGACTATCTCAAGGTGGTCCTGCTAGTCATTGTTTAGCTAACCTGTATTTACAATTTTTTGAAATTTATCATATTGTTGATGAATCTTTCTAACTTTATCTTTATATAGATGATATAATAATTTTTGGTAAAAATAGGGAATTCAAACCAAATATTATGTTTTTCCCTGACATTCTCAACCTTCTTAAAACTAACTTTAACTCTAATATGATTGAAATCCTGGATTTAGACTTGCATCTTATTGACAATAGAGTAGTCTGTAACATTTTTGACAAAAGAAATTCTGTTGGTTTCTATGTAATTAAAATTCCTGTATGGAACAGTAATTTGCATCTATCAATTTACAGAAATGTTGTTTTGAAAATTTTACTTAGGAATGATAACTTAACTACCAACAAAATAGATAAATTTAATAATATCAAGAAATTCTTCCAATGCTGCTTAGATCATGACTATCCTTTTAACTTCTTAAGAACTTATATTCAACATAAATACATTAATCGTCTTGCTATTTCTGATTACAAAACCACCACACAACGATAGGATCTCAAAGTCAGCATATTAGTGGTTTCGCCATGAAGATTCTGTTTTAATACTCTTCTCACCAGTTTATATTTTTTCCACACCCTTCTTAAAAATCTAATACATTGAAAAATTTCTACATTTTTGACAACCAACCAAATTTCTACATTTTTGACAACCAATTAAGTTATAGCCTACCAAATTTGATTGTCATCTCTCTTGGTGTCTATCCTTGCAAGCTGGTTTAAAGGATGCGGTTAGGTGTAATTTGGAATTGTATCACAATGAATAATAGCTTTCCATTGGTTTCAAGACTGATGGATCTCTTGGAAAAAATTCTGTGAGCAGAAGTTTTGAAAAATCTTTTTTCAAGAATCCTTTTATTAGGTAATTCTTTTAGTAATTTTCTGCTTAAACATTTTAGGAGAATTTTTTGCTGAATCGTAGTCGGTTGTTCTTTCATACTTTCTGTGAGATTTTTATACTTTGAATTTTTTATACTTTAAATTTCTATTTATTTTATTTTGGTTTTTCCTACCGAGTTGCAAAGGAGGAAGCCTGGTGCCTTCAAACTAGTTTAACCTCACTTATTCGGTCCTAAGTCCGACATTGCTTTTTGACCCGCTAGGTTCTTATCTGTATTGCATTTTTCTATCTTCGTGTTTTTATTAAGTTATTTCTTGTTATGTTCTTTATTTTCTGTTTTTTGTTTTTAATATATGTTATAAATTTCTTCCATATATATATATATATATATATATGGTAAGGAGAAGGAATTTCTTTATCTGGATCATCATTTTCGCTTTTATGATTGATGTTGCATATTAAAATGATATTGACGAGGCAATCCTTTACGACATGAAATCTATTTATTGCACATCTTGAGACACATAGACATACACATCTTAAGCAATAAAAATAGAATGGACGACACAATACAGAACAAAGAAAAATAAGACACTACTCGCAGCAGCTGGCTACATGATTAATGATAAAGAACAGAAGGGCGGAGTTTCCAGAAACCTCCGTATTTATAGAAAGCTGGAAATCACATGATCTGAGTGGGTGGATGGATGTAATTATTTCAAAAGGTTCTCGTTAGGTGGGTATCTAGTTTATTATTTAAGCTTTGATTTTTTTTGTAGGACTGGACTAAAGAATTAAAAGTTATTTGAAAGGATACTAGAGGGAATTATTACACACACACACACACACAGATATATATATATATATATATAATCAAAATTTCTCTACCAGAGAGATGAATTAACATGATTAATACTTAAATGAATTGCAATTGCAAGATAACCAGACAACAGAATTTAGAAGGAGATATGAAAAAATTGAAATAACAGAGTAAAATATAAAATAATGGATGCTACAGTATTATCAACATTGCGGACTTAGGACAGCTTGTATACAAAAAAATTCTCTGTATTAAAGTGGGGTTGAACATGTTTTTTGGCCAGCCAACCTTCCCCCTTTCTGTTAATAATACCGAGCAAAAACCAATTGGAAATTATGGATAGGAAATCTAAATCCATTATGAGAAAAAGGTAACTTACCTAAAAATTGCATACAGAAATGCAGAGCCCGCGCTAAATCTGAGTACAATAAGCAAGTTATTGCTAGATTCTGGACCCAAATACAATTTCAAAACAAAGCAATGGCTGAAAAATAGCACTTAGAAATAGTATGAAAAGAATAGAAATAATAAAATACGAATTGTAAACATACTACCATTGTCTTAGAGATTCTTAAGATAATATAATTTAAAAGTTATAATAAATTTTTAAAAAGTAATTTTATTTAAAACTAGAAATCGGGGGTATTTAAAACTATCTAGGAATAATAATAAAACTATATTATTAAACTGTTAAAACTATGGAAATTTAATCCTTACTATTTAGAATTTCTTTATTCAAATATCTATTAATAAAATTAATTGGGTAGTTTTGAATTAAACAGTATTTAGTAAAATGTTTATAGTTTTTTATTTTTTCTGATTTATTTGAAACTAGAAATTTATTGCGTAGTGTGTAATTAATAACAATATTTCTGAATATAGATACATGCACATTACTCTTCCAATGCGGTACTTTTATAATATTGAAATTAAAGTCTTCTCGTTTATCATAAATATTAGTAACTATTTTATTATCTTTTAATTTAATTTCTATATCAAGAAAATTTGCTTCATAATTGTTACTATTTGTCTGTATTAAATTAAGATATTGTGGATAAAAATTAATATTAGGTTTAATGTTGTCTTGCTTGCCAAAAATGATTATATCATCTATTTAACGAAAAAAGTAATATTCTAAGTTGTCTGTGTGAAACTATTTTCAAAATAATGTAAATATAAATTGGCAAGACAGTTGCTAACTGGGCCACCTTGTGGTAGACCCTTAATCTGTTGATAATAATTACCATTATGATAAACATAATTCTCTTTTAGAACTAACCTAAGTAGAGAGCAAAATCTATCATATTTGACATTTTTAAACAAATTATCTTTATGTAATTTTACAAGTGTTTTCATCATATTATCAATATTAAGTGAGTTAAAAAGATCTCCAAAATCTAAACTAAATACTGAAAATATCTTTTTATCTTTAATTTGTGCAATAAGTTCTGTACTATTTTTAAGAATGGCTGAAGTTTTTAGATTATTTATTGTATCTTGTAACATTTCATGTAGAATTTTGCCTGATTTGCTGATATATGTATTAAAACCATTAGTAACTGTTCTAAACTTTACTGGATCTTTATGAAATTTAGGAGTAAGAAATACATGTGGAAATTTAAAATTATTATTAATTTGTATTTTAATTGTTTATGAAAAGCTAAAATTCGATTATTTATTTCTCTATCAGAAATTTATGACCTAATAAAACTGTATTATTTTCAAAATGTTTGTTGAGCATTAAACTATTATAGTATTTACAAATGGAAGGCAAAATTTCCAGGCACTTTATCAATATAAACTATAATAAATTTATTTTGTAATTTTTTAATCTGATTATTAATATTATTAAAAAAGATGTTATTATCTGTACTAAAGTTATATTTATTAATATGTTGTGTAATGTTAAATTCTAACTCTGTGAATGCCTCTATAGGCATACTATATTTAATAGCAATTTTGCAAATGAATTGCTCAATATCATTATATTACTGATTTTTGATAATCTTATTATTATTGGAAATCATAAGTCTATAACCCAACCAATATATATATACATATATTGGTTGGGCTTCCAGGAAACTTCGGTAACTAGAAAAGAGATTAGCCGTCTACAACTTGTACCTTCTATTTTGAGCTGACCAAATTATTTTCAGAGGAGTACTTTGTTTTTTTCTTTAAAAAGAGTGTATATTTAAATTTTACTAAAGGTTCTTTTTGTTGCATTTGAGCACAAAATGAGGCTGATGTTGCCGAATGGTCATGATCAGGATCTCTTGTAAGACTTTGTTGCAATTCAATCGTAAATTCCAGTTTCGATCATTTATTTCTTTAAATGTTTTTGATTCTGCCTTTGATTTCTGTTTTTATCGTTCTACAATGTATTGGTTAAAAATTTGGATCCAGACAAAATTCTAGGCTTTTTTAGACTTTTGTACAGCGAGCTTCATGAATAATAACATCTATAGAAATTCTCATACTGCCATGTTGTGAAAGCTTAGATACTGAGGTGTCAAATTAACTGTCCTTTTTTTACTTGACCATGGTTCAAAATTATGATATCCATAGCCGATATAGCTATCATGTTTCTTTTTAAGTTCAACATTAATCAATCAAACAGTTGAATACATTAAATATCTGGTATCATTTAAAACTTTTATTTAAATGATGAATATTTAAAAAAAGCTAAGTTTTTACTTAGATTATTATTATATGTTTATTTACCAATTTTTTTTTAAAAAAATAGACTGTCCAGTGTATTATAAACTTTTGTATAACTTTTGTTTACATGTCTGGCTTTTTAAGAATATATCTGAAAAATAACAGACAAAATATCCATTCACATATAAAATTCATACTACTTTTTTTTATCTATTGAATAGTTTAATGTTAAAATTTTAAGGAGAGTTTAAGTATCAAATTGGTTTAAAGTGAAATCTCTAATATTTATTTTTTAAGCACTATATCGATTCAATCATGTTTCAACAACAAAATACTGTTTTAAAAGACTTTGCAGGACATTTAAAAATTGCCTAACTCTATTAAAGATGTCTGATTTATATCTGATCTCCTTCAACAATCAAAATTTATAAACAGTTCAAAGAACTCTTTAATCCTATCATCTACTAAAAAGAATTTTTACTGTGCTTTTGAATACATTCTAACAAAATATGATACTTTTCTTTATGTTTCAGAAAATTTCCTATTAAAGAATCTAAATATTACCACAAACCATGACTTTGTCACTTTCTATAGAGGATTATGTAGCCATCGGTGTAATGTTGGTGGTATCAGCTGCCATTGGACTCTACTTTCGATTTAGTGGGGATCGACAAAAGACCATGAACGAATTTCTTATGGGCGGCAAGAACATGTCAATTATGCCAGTTGCCTTCAGCCTGATGGCAACATTCATGTCTTCTATAGCCATCATTGGAATCCCAGCTGAGATCTACATGTATGGAATGCAAATGTCTGTATGGGTAATAGGGTTGCCGTTTGGTTGTGCCATAGCAAGTTACGCGTGTTTGCCAGCTTACTATGACTTAGAAGTTTCCACAGCTTACGAAGTAAGTGCTGCTTTAAAGCTGAACCAATTTCTAACGTATAGATATAAAATATTGAAGTATTACAGGTTGAATGAATTGATACTTAACACGTCAAGTCAGCTGTAGAAATTAGGGTAATACATCAGTAATTACGAAAATGATGAATGAAGCTGTAGTCTATGTGCATCTGTTGGTTAATATTAAAATATCATGAATGAATCGTTCGAATCAGATGAAAATTATCAAAGATATAAACTAGGGTGTGTTTATTCAAAAGATGAAAATTTCAGATTCATGATGCCTTCTTGTGAGGACCAGTGTTCTCATATAATGTTAATTTAACTGAATATACAAAGTGATTCATTAAAGAATTATACAGTTTCGATGCACTATAAATTAAGAACAATGTAAGGTATTGTTATAAACTGTAACATGATTGTTGGGACTATTTTAAGTTTTCTCAGAGACAGTCGCATATATTCCATATGTGAGCCCTTAATCACACGACGCGCATCAAGCTGGTAATCCCTTTTCACCCAAGCGTGTATCAAGGTATCAACTTCGTCCAGTACTTTAACTTTTTCACAAACAGCCCGCAATTTTAAATTTTTCATACATTTTTTAGATATATTTTCTAGCTAGATGTTGTTTTATGAATCATGATAAAAAAAATGCTATTGTACAGCAGTTGTGGATTCAATTTTGCAAAATCCAAGAACACAAAAAGCCTCTTCCACTGTAGACACCACCAATTGGACTGATGTCACACTGTAAGGGATGAATTAAGTCATCTCTTAGTGTGTGTGTAGGGGGGTCGGAAGGAAGGTAAGCCATATTCAGAAATAACTTCAATTTATTCTTAGTTATAAACAACAACACAAATTTTACTAACCAAAATCAAAAGATATACCCAAATACCAAATATGGAAAACAATAGCGAGGTATACGAGAGGCGAGAAGGCCTTAAATAATCAGATCATTTAAGTCTAGGCAATATCTTCTATTTCTTAACGACCTAATATAATTTGATTCCTAATTGACAAATCGTCAACTTTAATATTACAATAATCAGCGGAGTGTCCATGCCTCACTTCACGTTTAATCAATCACTGCTATCCGTAGCAATCTAACTCCAATACTCCTAACTCGAAAGTTTAATCTTTATATGCAAGTCTTAATTTACATATTCACATCTTCTTCGAAGGAAAGCTTTCAATTGATTAAATTTTAAAGACTCATATATTTTCTCCCAAAATAATTGTTAGTATAAAGAATCCGAATAGACTCGTGACGGCATGACACACCCACTATTTCTTTCGTCCTTTCTGTCAGGGGCTAGGCACAAATTTTAAGGAAAATCTACCTCACGGTTTACTGAGGTCGTGTCTGTTTTTGACTATTACTGTTTTACTGCCTCTGGAGAGTGTCCACTTCTTTTTTTTTAATCTCCTTAAATAGAGAATTGCAGCAGGGAGTTGAAAATAGCACATGTGGTTCTGCCAATGGTAAGACATTCACGACAAGCCACACTCCTCGACGACTAAGGTTCGCATCATGTAACCATGCTACAGAATGTAGTTGGAGACCAATGGTTATCTTTCACGAAGTTTTTTATTATTGTACACACGTGACACACATTGTCATGACAATGATATCGAAGGGGAAATTATGAGCTTAAGAGAATCTGAAGAGAAAAGAATCTGGAGGCGGAAAAGGGTTAAATTATAACATCAACATGGGATGGGAAACACAACACCTTTTTAGTAGTGACAAACAACTCTTATTCATGTTGACAGTTGGAAAAATATTGAGACACGACTTCAAGTATATCACTAACTCCCTCAGTAATGCATTGGTGTTTGCTTCTAGTGGGTGATCTCTTGGGGATTCTTTTGAGTAATATTCTATAGGTTTTATTAAAGGTTTAACTGTACCATCTCTTTATAATAAAAACGGATTTTGCAAATAGGTTTGAAGATTAAAAGTGAGTGTGTTAGAGAGATAAGGTGGGTTATGAGGTTTAATATGCAGAAAGTTTAATTTTTAAAATTAGATTCATCAGCTAATGTATATTTATTTGTCGAGTACCAGCACTTACTGAAGTTGAAAGTGAAGCTGAGACGTTGGAAAATTCTTAAGATCGGTCTTACAGATCGTCTTTCAGTCGGTGGACCGAGACCATCATCTAAATTTTACTAGTGTCTGTCACATTTTAAGGGGGGGGGCTGTGGGTAGCCTAGTGGTTAGAACATCAGACCCAGACCGGAAGGCCTGGGTTCGATGCCCGATGCCACCAAATGCCCGCCGAGTATAAATCGGAGAACATGCTCGTTAAATCTGTGGGTCCAAACGGTGTCGCCATCTATCGTGCTGCGTGAGCAAAATCGTACTGTCACCCTCTTGGGGGGCTCAAAGCTTAGGCTAACGACAGGCGTAAAATAATTCTAGCCTTAGCCGCGATGAATTTCGTGGACCTTGATCTGATGTTACTGTCGATCAGGTGGCATAAACAACAACAACATTTTAAGGGACCATCAGTTCTTAGTGCCTTCAAATGTTTTAGATAATGAAATTTTCGTTATTTAAGTATTAGTTCATCTTTGCTCGTAACTCTTTAACAGGGGCAGTTAATTTAACGAATCATATGTGGATCATATATGGCTGTAACTCTTTTCTGGTGTTTGTGACATGGCATTTGTTCTTATTTTAAGGTATGCGACTACTTGCGACAACATTTTTTTTTTTAAAAATGGTTTTTGGGGTTTTTAGATTTGTTTAGTACATTTTAAGAAAAATATGCTAAAGTTAAGAAGATAAAAGAAATTATTATTACTAAAATGTGGGAAAAATGGGTAAAAATTTCTAAAAAAAATAACATAAATGGGGCCCATTCTGTACCAAAAGTTTATGAAAATGTGTTTATGAACTTTTGGTTCAGAATGGGAAATTCAATTCTGATGTGTTGTTATGTTATTCATTTTGGAAAGGACTTTCAGGATAAGAAATATTTTAATTTTTACAAAAACTAGAGCACTTTATTTTAGCTATTATACGAAATTGCTTAAAATATCAGTGATTATATTCACATAAGGGATTGTAAATTTTGTAATAAAATAGTGATTAAAAATTCTGAAAGCTAAAACACTTCTACTATTATACAGAACATATACACAAAACATTTCACAGTTCATTATTTTCAAAACTTATTGAGAAATCGCTATCCCTGTTTGAGTATTTAAAAAAAACACATTTCGAGTAAAACGTGTTTTAAAATTTGACATCTTGTTTAAAGTAATGACATCTGTTTTTACTAAAACATTTGTAGTTTTGATTCTAGTGAACGGAAATTAATATACTTGGTATTTTTATGAAGCTAACAAAATGGTATATAAAATAAAATCATACAAAATTTTGTCACTTGGTAAAATGCACAATTTTAGGGTAGTCGGATACCTTAAATTAGGATTCGAGTCACAAACTCTTTGAGCATGGGACCTACGAAACTGGATTAACTTGGAAGAACCTTTATATGGAATATTGTACATAAGAGTTACTTTGTACATAGTTCTTTCCGTTCAAAGAATCAATGTCTATTACTGTAATTCGTCGCAGACAGCAGTATACCAAATTACAAGAATATGTCTTTTTCGATGAATCCAACTTAAGATTGGAAGAACGTCATAACCATTTATGCATTTGATACCAAGGAAAATAATATTTTTGAGAGTGTTATATAATATATACTCCAGGAACTTTTTTTTCTGCACGTGTGGCGATTTATCAAAACTACTAAGAAATTAAAATAATCTGAACATCAAATGGTAAATCAGATAAGTTTTAGAATTCAATCTAATCTCTCTCTCTCTCTCTCTCTCTCTTTCCTTCAAAGTATTCTTTATTATTCTACTGGATAATTCTTGTTTTCATACGTTCTAGAATAGATAGTATCTTCAAGTCTTCTTTTCAGCTCAACACACACAGGACATTACATCTACATTCGAGATCTGCTTAATCAGCCTATTAACATATGCATGGTTCCATCGATTAGAGCTCGAGACGTTACTCTCGTAGCTCATGCAGAGGAGTTTTGAATTTGATTAAATCTTCCGTTAAGTATAGATTAAAATTCTGTTCAGTTCGATGCCTCGTTACTTAAAAGTACTTATTAGCATACTTGGAGGATTCATCAAATAATGATTTCCAACATGAAGTTGGAATTTTATATATATATTTGGAGTAATGCTAAATTTTTATTAAATTTTATTTTCTCTTTTGTATCTTCACATTTTAGCTCAAACTCAAATAGAAACACTTTTTAACCGAAAAAAGAATTTCGAAACTTGTCCTGTTCCTAAGCGTTAGGGGTTATCAACTTAAGAAAATGAAGCATATTCTTTTAGAACACATTTTCTTAAGCAAATATTGATTTCCTCGTTACTTCATAACCCCTGCTGTCGAATGCTTCTAACTCTTTTTTACGCAGTAGATATGAAACTCGAAAAATCCACTAAGGAAACCATTCAGAAAAATATACAATATCTATGTTAAATAGAAGGGTTTATTACACGATATCCAAAAAATTTGCAAAATTAAATAGAAAGTTGTATTTAGCTTGGAAAAAAGTGTAAAAAAGGTGAAATTATATACGTTTTTCGTTTAGGTGTCTTTACATTTATATAGTTGAGATATTTTTCAAAACTCGAATCAAAAATACTAGAAACAAAATTAAATTATTCGTCGATCTTCGTTGATAATACGAGTTTTATTTTTTTAACGTAATGAAGTCCATTGTCCACTAGATTTTCACTCAGTAAAGAGACATCTTGATAACATGTGAATTGCTTCTGAAAATATTTATAACGATATCCGTTATTTATTTATTTATTTATTTATGTCACTGTTTTGGTTTTGCTAGCTCTTTATAAATTCTTGTTACCTGAGATAAACAATTCTGTTGTTATTTATGCCACCTGTCTGACGAAGTCAGATCGAGGCCCACGAAATTCATCATGGCAACGGGCTAGAGATACGTCTGTCATTAGCCTAAACTTTGAGCCCATGAAGGTAACAGCACGATTTTGCTCACGATAGATGGCGACACCATTTGGATCCACAGATTTAACGAGCACGTCTTCCGTTTGTACTCGGCGAGTATTTGGTGGCATCGAACCCAGGCCTTCCGGTCTGGCGCCTGATGCTCTAACCACTAGCTTACTACAATTCTTAAGATGTTGTTGTGATTTTTTGTAATGCATCTACGTTTGAACCAGCTTTAATCTCTTAGAAATAGTCAATTGATGTACTTAGACCTCTTCTTTTTGCATAACATTCTATGATCCTAAGCCGTGTTAGAATAAATCAGTTGCGTAAAAAAATATAAATAACCGCGGCTTTTCTAGCACAGTGTGATTTCAAGACCGTGTGAAGTCAGGTACACATTTAGATAATGCTGAGCATGAATAACAATATGTTAAAAACAATATACCTGACTACGTCAAACAGGAACAGAGCATAAATAACAATTTGTTTGACTTCGTCAATTGATTAACCCGTTCTGGACCATGATTACACATATGTGATCACGCATTTCTTTTTCCAGGGTCCACGGTATCATATACATGATTGCGCTTTCCCTACGCAGAGGCCCATAATCACGCCGCTGTGATTTGATTTTAGAACGTTTTCATATATGAATGTTTACAAGGCACTAGGTTAAAGTCCGTTTTTTTTTCCAAGAATAATGTTTCAAAAATTTGAACTTTAATATGCGCTTTCGGCTTCGAGTTTTTTTTTAAAAGTTAGATTCGGAATATTTATGAATGTAAACAGCTGCACATGTTTAACTCTTTCAAGAGAATAAGACATTTAAAGATTCGTTATTTATTGCACTCTGGATTTCTGTTTGTATTTGACTAAGTTGATAGTTCTTATATTGGTCATCAGATATTCAGAATAATAGTTTCATTATTTATTTTATTTTTATTTGTTTCAGAATTTTAACAAAACTTTTTATTCTCAAAAACGTTTAAAGAGCAGATATTCATAAAACAATCGTGATGACTCATTTTTAATGAAAAATAATCGTTTGTTCTCACTGATTCATTTTTTATTCAGTAAGAACAAACGATTCTTTTTTGTGGATATTGCAATCAGAGTTGTCATAACCATAAGAACAGAAAACATAATACTAATGTAATACTAGGAAAGCTATAAGGATTAATTATATAAAATTAAAAAGCGATGTATTAGCTGTTATTTACAAGATTTGAATCAGTTCAAGTCTAAACAAGTCTATGTGAGAGTACATTTATCGTTTGTGACTTGCCAGATAGTATTGTGTCAGTTTGGCTTCTTTTTTTTCATCATGGCGAAAAGAGTGAAAAAAAAGTACTCTACTTTATTAAAATAAAACGTTTTCTTTAAAATTCACCTTTTTAAATACAGCAAAAATTTGTGTGCTTTATATTCAGATATTATCAATGAGAATAAATTGTAAATTTAAGCATATTTGATTGCATTAAAGATTTTATTTGAGTTTTTAAATGAAATTAGGCTTGGCAGTGAAATTTGCCCAGTCCTATGCGTGCGTATATTCTCTGAACGTGCGGGCCTGGGGAAACGCTTCGTTCTCCTTTCGCCGGTCCTGAAAGGGTTAAGAACACAGGAGGGACATAAATTTTATAAATTTGTGAGAAAAAATAATTATAGGAAGATTGGTTTCCCTAAAAGCATAAACATGAACTTCTAAAGAACTAACTATTTTTAAGTTCTTTTATTGGCAACTTTTTGATTTGTAAATCTTTCAGCTGTGAGGAAATACACCGACAAGAATACAGATTCATTGTTTAATCTTTGATTCTATTTATCAGCACCAGACTTTAATCGTACAAATATAGAGATTCTCCAATTACTATATGATGTTTTAACTTTGTGTGAACAATTGCTATTGAAGACGCCTTTTTCTTATACTGGAATGCATTCAAACTCATTTATAAATGTACAAAAATCCAGTTAAAATGACGAATATGCTTAAATCGTGAGTAAAATAAATAATATAACCTGTTTTTAATACAAGAACGCGTGCCTTTTTTATTTAAATTAGGAAGAAATAGCTTTGACACTTTCATTTGGCATTTATGTGTAACACAGAAAGTAAATCTTCACAGCTCAAGTAATTCTCATGCAATGATATGTCCAAGAGAAAGAATTCATGCAAGTAGTGAGAAATAGTTTCAAACCCAATCAAATTCAATGCATTCTAAAATAATTATCCATTACTGTAGATACTAAAGTCGTTTCACTTTTTTGTTTTGTCCAATTGATATTTCTTTTAAATTAATTGAAAAGATATTTATGACAAAACTTCAAAGTTGAACTCTTTTGGGATGCAAATCTTCATTTACGACCTATTTACGGATTATTATCGTCGTTTTGAATAGAAGTCTTATACATAAAAAAAACCTATTGGAGAAATTTGGCAACACTTTTTTTACTCTGTCGCCAAAAATGCAAACCAAATTAATGTTTTACCAGAGTTCGATATCCACATCATCGCTAAATCTCGAATATTTCAAATTATTGTTTAAAAAGTTATTTAAACCGTAAACTTTGGCTTTTAAGCTGACAGATATGATGATGCGATTATGATGAATTTAGGGAAAATAAAAGGCACAAAAAGTAAAGTCAAACTGTTGATACTGTCTATCATAGTACAGAGCTGTTAAACATTTTTTTTAAAAGAGGTATGGCATAAGAGTATTTGTTTAAATATAAATTATAGTATGCTTCGGCAGATATGACAGTAATTGAACCTTAAAAAAGTCTACAAAAAAGAATAGGTTGAAACTTATCTGAATTATAACTTAACTCAGTGGCCCAACAGCCTATGAGGGCCAAGGCCTACTGGGCTCAACTCAGTATACGTGACCTTGGGCCCTGAGATGCATGACCAGATGTTCCGGTCAGGTGGTCAATCTGACGTGATCTGAATTATAACCAATGTATAATAAAACTAATCCCTCACTGATGCATTTTAAACCGCAGACTAAGTATTTACTTAAAAATTTTGGCTCCTGGAAAATGTTGGGATATAATTGAAGCTAATATTAAGCAAACCGTGAGCGTTTGGAATGTTTTTAAAACCAAATATCTTTCATGTACGTTACATTTGAAACAAATATGATATAGAGGAACGAAGATCGTGAAGATCCAACAAATAATTTTGCGGCTACTAAGCGAATATTTCTTAGCGGTAAACTAAATGCAAATAAATGGATACTAAATACATTGGGAAAATTAAGGATCTGTAAAAAGCAGGAATTTTAGAGGCATACCCATGTCATGAAACTAACTAATAATTATTACAGGGCTCACAAATCTTTGTCAAAAAAGATTGCGAATTATAAAAATAAGATTTCAAAGCATTTTCAAAAGAGAAGAAGGTTATAAAAGTTTAAATAACTCTCTTAAACTTAAATCAAATCTTAATCCTAATATTTTAGATATTACATAAAATTTTCTGAACACAAAACAGTGGAGAAAGAGGATAAAATTTCTTCCGAATAACAATTGTTATTTTAAGCTAAATTTATAAGACATTGCTGGTTTGGGGATCGTCTCTCTTTAAGGAAATATATATGCTAAAATTATAAGAACATTGACAAAAATTTATACCTTATGTCAGCTGAGATGATATAGAGTAAATACAAACACAGAGACATATATAATTTATAAGTCGATGCTGTTAATCTACATAAATTTTATACATGTAACACATCGTTCAATAAGTCGGACCTAAATAATAAAACAACAACTTTTTTGGCAAAATTCAACTTTAGTTATCAAGATACTCCCCTTAAAGAATGATACATTCAACCCAATGCTCTTCAAATTTTTTATTACCTTTTTCGAAGTACGATTTGTCTTTGCCCTCAAAAAAAGGCTTTAACTTCGACAATCACTTCCGAATTTGAGCCGAACCTCTTTCCCTGTAGCATTCTTTTAAGGTCTGCAAAATGCCAGTAGTTCATGAGGCAAGATCTTTACTGTACGGTGGTTGGGAAAGTAATTCGAAGCGCATTGGTTTGCTTGAACAGTGTTTTAATCCATCACAAAACAATGTTAACACACGAAACTCTTTTCCATCCATAGTGTCTAAGCAAACAAAAGTTACTTCACTAAAATCTCTCTAACATTTTAACTAAACAAGATATTATCACGAAAATTTGACACGTGCCGTTTGAAAGTTAGTTCTACCAAGTTAGACTAAGGAAAGTTAAAAGGTAGCGCCATCTATATGTTAGACGCGGGACTTACTGAGTGATGTGTGAAACACTCATAAAATTTTCATTCCATTTAATTCCATGAAATCTTATTATGATATATTTTTACAGTACCTTTTTCTGTTTTCTTATAGTATTTGGAAATGAGATTTGGAAAAACAACGAGGAAAGTTGCTGCCTTTACTTTCATTATTCGTTCGGTAAGTGAATTTATTTAACACAAATGCATGCCTTAAAATTCATCTATCTATATATACAGAAAAAGTTCATCGCGAGCTGTAGTAAATTTATTTATACATATAGTAATAGTTTAAAAAAATGTGTCGTAAAAAGTTGAATTTAACTGAAGAGGAGTACCAAGAACGAATTTTGTGACGAAAAAATAAAGAGTAGGGAAGAAAGCGTACTAAGGACAGAAATTTTTGAAGAGATTGATTGAAAATTAGAGCAACATTATGCATATAAATTAAAGTTTTACAGTGTTAGCAATGAGTAAAAACAGTTGTATAATTTGTACAATAGGGGTTTGTGTCCACCCTTAGAAACCCCCGAGTTTTTAGTAAATTTATTTTTTTAGGTTAATGAACTGGTTTATATGACACCTTATTATTGCAAATACTAGTACATTTTTACAAATGCTAAAAAATACTTGCTTTAAAAAATACTTGCCTTGTTTCAAAAGAAAGAGAACCATTTTTTTATATACAATGAATAAAATATTGAACAGATTAACAAAAGAAAAATATTTTAAAATTTTAAATGAAATACTTATACATTTAACTCTTTAAAAGTATGTATTACAACTTATTACAAAATAAAATGCGATTTAGATAACTTAAAATATTTACATTCTGAATTGGTAGGAAAAAAAGAAATTACTGAAAAATTTGCAATGCAAAAATTTTTATTAGTATTATTTTTGTTTGATACTTAAATTTATATTTATATTTTAATTTAATAATACACATTTTATTTACGTATAATTTTTTAATAATTCATATATATATATTCCCTAAATGTTTTTAGATACTTTACACTGCAGTGGTGCTATATAGTCCTTCATTAGCATTAAATGCCGTTACTAGCTTATCTACTTGGACATCTATATTATCACTGGCTGCTGTCTGCGTATTCTATTGTTCTTTAGTAAGATAGTTATGAATATATATTTACATTTTTTTTAAATCTTGTTATTTTGTAATAGTGTTACATTGCCATTGATATATTTATGCAGTATATTTTACATTTAGATTAAATTCTTATGGTCATATATTGAAGGGTGGTTGTTATAAGGGGGGTATAGTGCTATTTATAAATGTAAAAAATAATTTATTTATAGGTTAGAGTTTTTCAAAGTAAAATTGAGAATGAAAGTAGATAAGAATTGCTACAACAAATATAACACATTAGTACACCAAGAAAAAATCGCCAACACTACAATGTTGCTTACATTTTATGTACGTAGCAAGTTTACTGATTTACAAAAAGTTTTCTTCTGGCTTCTGTCGCAGAAGAGAAAGTTTTTTCCATGAAATTTGGTGCCGATATTATTCTACGTATATCAGTGCTTCTCCAATTTTCGCTATTTGCGACCCAATTTTCAGTTATAATTTTCTTCGCTCCCCCTCCCCTCATCCTTAATATAATAATATATTGAATTCAATAATAATGTACTTCGACGTAAAGCTACAATACGACTTTGATTATAATCCGTGCAAATTATCAAGATAAATATTAAATTTTTTATATAAGTTTATGTTAGACAAGTCCATGGGTTCACTGGTAATCGTTAAGCTTGTTCTTAGCTTGCATGTTAAAATAATTATCAAATACATTGTGTGCAGTACTGATGCATTTATAAATATATTATATTAGTGCAAACCCATATTTTATTTTTTATTATATCAGAATGCATTTTGCTTCCCCTTTCAGGAAATTAATAATGTTTTTAAATAATGTTTTATTTGTGAGGTTTCGATAGGCTCGCGCCCCCCTCGATGAGTTATCATGCCTCCTAGGGACGCGCCTCACAGTTTGAGAAACGCTGACGTAATGGAATTATTTGAATTATCTAAAAAATATTGGGGGGAAAAGTCTTTAATAATCTTTATCTTTTAACTAGTTATTCTTCATGAATAGAATTTTATTTTGAAGCAAGCTAGGTTATATAATATTTCTATATTCCCAAGAAACTTTTCGCAATCAAATATATATATTGCATAAGAAATCTATAGCTCAGGTAGAAAAATATATTAGTATATATAGCGATTGCGCAAGAAGTTCAGATTACTTCAAGCAAAAAACCAATATGTTTATTTTCAAAACCCTCTCTGACAAAACAGTTATCTTAAAAGAAAATAAGCATACCCCACATTTTGATTGCTTTGTTGTTTTATCCTTCAAAATCAAGAAAAATGCTAAAGTTGAAAGTACCCAATCAGATTTGCAGTAAAACATATTGTATTTGTTTGTTATTTATTAATACGCTTATTTACTGCACGTAGTTTATTTTTTTCTTGTATCAATCAATTTCATTATTTATTAAATATGTACCAAGCTTTGTAATGATATTCTAATTTAGCATAAACTGTGTAAATCTAATTTTTTAAAAAAAATGCTTTGGAATTTTTAATATTTTTTTATCAATACATTTAAATTAATTGAGATTTTATTGTGATCTTGCATGTGTGTGGTTTTTTTATGTTTATATATGTGTGTGTATATAACATATACATACACATATATATGCACGTATAAATGTCAACATTTATAAGTAAATAAAAGCTTTTAAAAGAAATTTTATAATAAAAATCATTGTATGAGATTGTTGAAAACGCCCATGAGAACCGAAATAATATACCATTAAGTAACTAGTCACAAAATTTAATTTAAATATATATAAAATTAATATTATCTATGAAATTTATTTTTTTTATTATTATAAATAAATTTAAGCGTAACCTAAAAGAATTTATTTTTTTCCAGGGCGGTTTGAAAGCCGTCTTGTGGACAGATGTTTTTCAGGCCACTCTCATGTTTGTTGCTGTAGCCTCCGTAGTCGTCAAAGGTGCCGCTGATATTGGTTTCTCTGATATTTTCGACATCTCTGCGAAAGGAGAAAGGCTGAACTTTTTAAAGTAAATATATAAAACTAGCATACGAAATATCTTGCCTCAATAATCATAAATAAAAATTAATCGAAAAATTTATTTCAAGAAGTTATTTCTGAAAAAGCGTTAAATACTTTTTATTTTTTTCTTTACAAATATATTTTAAACGTATGGAAATAACGTGATTTTTAAATTTAATAAAGAATATGCTTCATATGCTATTCTTTTATCAAATCAAATGTTTCAAACTATATATTTCATTAAAACGTAAAAAAGTTTACCTTTTTCAATTCCCACTATTAGCTCGCAATCTTAAGCTTTTTCTTTCTTGACCCAAGAAGGAATTGACTTAAAAAGAAAATTTTATATCACTTGTTATTTTTTTTTTAAAAAAAAGAACAACATTTATGCAATTCTATTTTAGTTCACACCCAAATAAGAATTCATTTTCACCTTAGACCAATAAATAATTACATCCGGCATAAAAAGAATGATATAATAGGCTTTAATAATTCAATTTTTTTAATTTAATAATTTTCATGGGAATTTGCCTCCTACAGGTAAGTACAAGAATCATGACCTCGAAATATTTCGTATTCTCCTCTCTTCCACGTAATGTTTGGTAAATTAGGATGGTAGTTATATAAGTCGAAACATTTTTACCTTAGAAATTGACCTTGAGAATAGGGTGTCTCTTTTGTGTGAAGAACATATAAAGGGGTGTTTTCTCTTTTATTACCACACTCATTCCTTTTTTAGCTGTTTTTCCACCAGAATACATTAAGATATCCGGCTACTTGCGACAATTTTTTCTTAAGAAAATAAATATATGGGAATTTTTTTGTGGTTTTTAGATTTTTTTAGAATATTTTAAGAGAAATATGCTAAAATTAAGAGGAGAAAAAGAAATTATTACCACTAAAATGGGAAAAATTGGGTAAAAATTTACAAAAAATAACATAAATGGGGCCCATTCTGTAACAAAAGTTTATAAACAAATTTTCAATTTTTCAATTCTGATGAGTTGCTATGCTGTACATTTTTGAAAGGACCTTCAGGATAAGCGATATTTTAATTTTTACAAAACCTAGAGCACTTAATCTTAGTTATTATATGAAATTGCTTAAAAAACATTGATTATATTAACATAAGTGGCTGTAAATTTTGTAATAAAGCAGTGATTGATAAATCTGAAGATTAAAACATTTCTATTATTATACAGAACATACACAAAATATTTCAGTCAATTGTTTTCAAAACATTTTGAGCAATCGCTGTCTCCATTTGAGCATTTTCAAAAAAATCACATTTCGAGTTAAACGCGTTTTAAAGTATGATATCTTGCTTAAAATTATGGCATTTGCTTTTACTAAAGCACTTGTAGTTTTTGTTCTAGAGAACGGAAAATAATAAATTTGATATTTTTATAAAGCCAATAAAATGGCCTATAAAAAATCATAAAAACGTTTGTCAAAATTCACAATTATAAGGTAGTCGGATACCTTTAATTTTGGGAGGCGTCTCATACAAAGAAATAATTTAAAAGTATGGTGACTGGTGTTTGCCTCGCAGTTTGGTGAAATATAATCCTTGCCCTAGTAACATTATCTAAGACATTGAATAAAACACTCATAGATAGTTAAATTTCACCTATATCTTGTTAGATCAGATAAATGTTTCTAGAAGACCATTAGGAATGAAATCGTGTTTTATATGAAACAAAATAGTGATTTTAAAAGATTTAAGAGCTCTAAAATTTTTAAGAAATTAATCCATTTTGTTTTTAGAAGCAAGGAAAATATACTGATGAAAATATCATTTGACTTAAGTATTACTTTCAAGTACTGCATTATTAAAATGTATCTTTTATCATCACTGAATATTAAATGAAAGGGACATATTTTTTAAAAAACATGTTCTTCGGAATTTTTTTTTCTTTTTGAAACATCTTGAATTGTATACTTTTAATTGTTCAAATAAAAAAAAAATACTAGTAGGAAAAAATTTAATAAATTTCATAGAATAAAATCCTAAATGAAGTGGAAGTTCTTTTAGTATATGCCCTTTTTTTCAATTACAGTCTACATTAAAGAAAAGGAAATGACGAAACCCATTTTGTATGTTGTTTCTCGCCCGCCATTTCCAGTCGTATGAAAACTAGATTATCTTTCAAAAAACAGCCTATATGAATATTATTATACCCAGTTCTCAAACAGTTTATATGCCAGAGATTATAGTCGTAAGGTTTGTAATCTGTTATATTAGAGCTCATTCATGGATAACCGTTCTGATTTCATCTAAGACCATCGATCGGAATAAATAAAAAAATAATGTTACACACACACGGCAGCAAATTTCAAAATTTTCATGAAAAAGTTTAGCAGGTTATCAGTTATTACAAGTTCGTCTGGTCATAAGTCGAGTTAATTCAAACAATATTCACTTCTGCCATTGCAAGTTTTGATTTCTGGAAGGGGTCGCCGCTAGCACTCTACTCAGAAGGAAAATATTTTTGCTCTCAAAAGCCTTTTTAAATGATTTTTAGATGTAAGGCTGTTTTTAAATCATTGCGAAGTTTGTTAAGCATCACGTAGTATACTCATCAGAGCGTTTCCATTGACGCCATTAGCAATCTCTAGTTGAGAAGGCACGTTTATTTGACTCCTGCATCATAACTGAATACATACTTGTTGCGAGTGTCTTAGACTCTTTACACACATAAAGGGTATATTCTACAAGTATTGCAAATATTGCCATTTAGAGTTCAATTTCCATGTTACCTCTGAGAGGTAAGCTGGAGACCTTGATGACTTTAGGGGGGGTTGCGGATCAAACTGCCTAAATCCCGGTTCCCACATAGTTCTCCCCCTGTATTTATCTCCTCTTCCGTTTCATTACAAGGTATGTTGAAAAAATTGAAGAGTTGCATACAAATTACAGATACAAACATATGAAGGAGGTTCGTTCTCGTTACCTTCGTTCCAAAAGCACACACCCTGCCCATAGGCCAAAATGATCACTTCAGTCCAGAACCAGTTAGTGTCTTATATAGGAACCACCGCCACACACTCCCCTGCCAGTGAGTCGGTAAGGTGAACGAACGAAATCGTTGTTATGGTGAACGTGTGGGTTGTTGCGTCACTATGTGACGACTTGAAGATTGCGTCATGTGTGAGACGGGATTGGTTGCATTTGCGGTGGATAGATGGAACCACGATTACTGCGAAAAGGTTGCGTTTATTAGAAGTGCCCAGAGTCACCAATGAATGAGGTTCTCTCTCTCTCTCTCTCTCTCTCTCTCTCTCGTTCTCGGTACATTCCGTTCCGAAAGCACACACCCTACCTTTAGGCCAAAAAGATCACTTTAGTTCAGAGGCAGTTAGTGACTATTAGAAGGTGTGTGTTGGAGTGGCAAAGTAAAATGGCAGGATTATAGAAAATAAACTTTATTTCGAACACAACAATCAACAACAAAATAAATAAATTCGGATAGAGTGGAATTCTGGGAGGACAAAAGAAATGCCAGAGAGAAGACATTACTTCCGACAAATGAGATGCAAGGGATCAAGAATCTACACCGTTAGTAAGAATCATCCGATATGATGATTAATGATGATCCGATATTATGAAAGTACACTACAGACTTATGTAGGAACCACCACCATACATACTTTACGCTGCAACAAAATAGTGACCTACTAAGTAAAAATATTACTCTTTAGCGAATTTGAAATGGTGGAATCGTTTGGGGGTACAAAGTGAAATGGGTTTAAAAAGGAAGTATGTGTGATAAAGCAATATAAATTTAGGCGATTCTCACCTTTATTGCAAAACTTTTCATCTCAATAGAGCTCTATTTTCTATTGTTTCATAAGCAAGTTGATATTTTACCGTGGTTTGATCTAATTTCAGCATGTCAACGAGTTTGACGGAACGTTATACCTTTTGGAATACCTTCCTATCAGGCCTCTTCTTTGGATTTGAATCCTTTGGAACAAACCAGGCACAAGTTCAAAGGTTCTTAAGCGTCGGAAATCTTAGGAAGGCTCAACAGTGAGTATTTTCAATGTCCAAGTACTAAGGGGTGTTGGAACTTCTATCCTGATAATGTTAAGTTGGCTTTTTTCTGTGTACCTTTTCTCAAAATCTATTAAACATGCATGCTTGAAAGATTTTATGCCAGTAAGTTTTTATTAATTTTTAAATTTTATGAATTTGGTATTGCTTTCAGTATAGTGAAATTTGAATCTTTCTTCACACTCATAAAAATTGTAAAAAATAAATTCTTGAGCTTTTACAAAAAGCTCATTTTAGTATGTATTAGAAAAGCTTCCATATGTTTTGTTTCATGTTTCTCCGATTGCCGGCATTCTAAGCTTAACCGTTCTTTACTCGAATACTAAATTGCAAATCTCGTATTTGCTGAATTCTTAAATAATAAAATTTGATAGTTAAATTATAATTTTAATAATAATAATTATTATTATATAAAATAATAATATGATTTAAAACTAATAATAATAAATAAAAATAACCAATGAAAATTAACTATTTTTTCTTTTATTATTTATAATTAATTATTATTTTTCAATTAGTATTTATCGCCTATGCACTCCATATTCCCCCAACCCCGTATGTTTTTTTAGAAATCGGGTGGATTTATTCAATGTCTCGCCAATAAGGTTGTAATAGTACGTAAGTACCGCCAAGGTTGCTAATATGATTGTCATAGTACGAAGGTATCGATAAAGCTATACGGTCCTTCATTACAGTGTAGATGCACAGTTTGTCATCCTGTGCTGATATAACAATGCTTGAGTCATTGCCTTAAACCTCATGCTAGCAGTTATTGCACGATGAGTAAAATTTCTCTATAAAGTTCAATAACTGGTCCAGTTCTAACTCCTAATATGATATAATCTGTCGTTACTTGTGGACCATTTTAAACATCCCTCTACTGTAAAATAAGAGGGTGAAGATGTACATACAACTGCCCTGAATTTGTAATCATTTGAATAGAATAACCTAGTTTTCGTTTGCTATCTGTTTCAGTTTATGCACGGGATTCTTTTATGGTGTTGAAATAGTTACAAGTGGAAGTTTACTTATTGACTGTTTAAAATATTTTAAAGACTCAAAACCAGCACCTAATGTTTTATTGATTTTCTTTAACTCTCAAAGGAAAATGTAGGAGTACAGATGTTTGGGAGTATAAGCGGAATATATATAAATTAATATAAATTTATCTTATTGTACTATGTGCTGTGTACTTGCAACTGTAAGAAAGTATAACTAAAAGTAGATTATTTTGCACTATTCTTGAATTTTCTTTAACATTTAAAACAAGAAAAACAAGATTATAAACACAAAGAGATTATTGTTTATTTTGAATACTAATTCTTCAAACAGACTATAAATAAATCAACAAAATAAGAAACAAAAATTCACTGAGTTTCACCTGAATATAAAACTCAATACGTATAAAAAGCACAGACTGATTTTATTTTTGCTCTATAACTCTTAAATACTTAGCAAAAACAAATTGATTATTTGCTTTATTTTTGAAAAACTCCACCCATAAATAAGTCACAAATGGGATGGTTCCTATGGATCCTGTTTTAGTAAGCATCCTTATTTATCACCAACTTGGTGATTTATTGCCATCAAATTTTATAGAAGGCAAAAAAAAAAAAAAAATACTGGTGCTCTTTGGCCTTATTTTTTATAGGATAAAAGTGTGATCCATACTATAGGTCTCTTTGATAATCATTTTTAAATATTTTTATCATATGTTTGAGAAATTTTCTCTTTTACATGAAATTTACTTGTGACTTGTATATCATACCGTCGACGAATTTCGCCAAATGCTATCATCGTACGCACGAACAAAAGTACTGTATTTGTACACATGCGTGAGAACAATTTTTCTCTGTAAGTAACATATCGCGGCATTTGACGACGTCTCTATCAACGAATAGTTCGATGGTATAATATGTAAGCAGCCTTTTTTCCCATGTGTGTTTATTTTTTCGGAAATTGTACATTGTTATCGAATCAAAGCGTAACACTAAAAGAGTTAAAAAAACATTAAGCTGTGGTCCAAATTTACATTACAGCCCCAAATTCAAAAGGAATTGAAACAATACTCACGTACAATACCGTTGACCAACTTCGCCAAATGCCGCGATATGCAGCCAATATTGGAAACCGTTCCCGAGCATACGTTCGAATATTATTATATTAACGAGGATAGTATTTGGTGAAATTTTTTGAATTGGTGAAATTGGTCTTTTAATATAAATTGTTTTAATATATTTCATATTGTGTATCGTGACCTCCTTTCAGGGCTATGTTTTTGAGTGTGATACTCACTGTCATCTTCAAAGTCTTTTGTTCCTTGTCTGGCTTGGTCTTGTACGGAATTTTCTTCGACTGTGATCCGATGCAAAATCCTGCCGTACATCTCAGTTCGCCAGATCAAGTAAGTAAAAAATCCATCCATTTATACATACATACACACACATGCATATATATATATATATATATAGTTATGTTTCTTAGAATCTGGTTTCTATTTTTAGCTTTGTTGGTTGTATAATTCTGTCTTGTTATTTTTCATTTTATTATACTATATATATACCCCAGGCCTACGGGTTAAATAAGGAGGGCATCATCTCTACAAAATGCTTCTTTATTCTGCTTGAATCATCTAATATCCAATATGGCGGCCCTTAGGCGCGCAACAGAGTAGCACAAAAGACGGTAATCCGGCCAGGAGTCCACCAGCTACGTCTTTTCAGTACGCGTTCTCCTTCGTCATAACGCTGTTCGTCACTGGGAAACGGAACGCGAAGCGTTCCTCCATCCCATATCTGATTTTTTTAATGTGGCCTGTTGTTGTGGGGCCTTTATTGATAAGTGGTTCCCTGATTGGTTGTCTGTAGTAGTTGAGTAGGCGTGGCTATTGAATCTGATTCAGGAAATTCTGAGTTGGTGAGGAAAGATCTTGGGATAAAATTGAATGTCTTGTCTGCTATTGGCTGATGGGTCTCTGTGAGCAGGTACTCTATTGGTTGCAATGAAACGTTGGAACTAGAAAAATGGGTGGGGTCTAGAAAAAGCTAGCCTGTGTGGGAAATGCAGGTAGAAAAAACTATATAAACTAATGGGAAAAAAAGTTTAAAAGGAATTAATTTAGCTAAGGTCACTCACCACCGGTGAGTGACTAGGCTGATTGCTAGGGGGGATTATAAGAATCCAGGAGATTCTCCTTCGTCAGCGCTCGCTCCACCTTTAAATAGGCTTACTTACCCACAAATCCTTACGCGATGATAAAGAGTTCGCTCTATTTTTATTTATTACTCCCTTAATTTTAAAATTAATCTTTTCAAACCTGACATATATATATATATATATATATATACTAGCTGACCCGGCTATGCGTTTCTGTGGCTTTGTTTTAATACGGTAATTCACACAATATTATTCTAAGCTATTCATTGCAGTCAAATTAATCTCCGTTTACAATTTCGGAGAGTTGAAATATAGTATAAAACAACTTAATGATTTTAATTTTGCATTTTATTCATCTCCTATTTGAGTATAGTGTAATGCATGAATTACTGATGAAGTTGTTAAGTAACAACATATGAAGATTTAATTTTATAAATATAGTGAATAACGTTGATTTTTTGCAATTTTTAAAATTATATTTATTATTTTAAAGTATAACAATAAATAATGTTATATAACTAATTGCTAATCGGTGCACAATGTTTTTCGGCAACCAGTTTTTTTGCTCACTCAAAAAGATTCAGCGGTTTCCACACATCTAGTTGCCCATTTGAGAAAAATGGATTTTTTTAAGCCCTAGCATCAAATGAATATTGTTTGGGTTTCATATTCATTTATGGCCATCGCGAAATCCCCGCGAATTGGGAATTGAAGCCTTTTGAATGGTTTTGGAGATTCTGACTGTATCAGTTGAATGCGTGGCAACAGATTCCGTAGCAACAGAACCGAATTCTCGTTTAAAATTAAGTATCAAAATGTTTGCTTTAAGAAGTTCCTGGTAATTCTTTTGATGATCAAACGTGCACCGTTGCCTAATATAGATAAATTTAAGTCACGCAGCAGAATAACCAGGGAACCAATCTTCAACCGAAGACTAGGCGGTGACATTCCTGAAACATCAAGAGAATTAAAAAACTCGGTTGGAAAATTTACGGTTTTGTTTTCATCAACAATAGTGTCGACTGATTTAAAAGACATTGAATCCCCTGGCAACAACTCTGTAACTGGAAGTTTATTTCATCACAATATCAACATTTTTTCTGATTAAGTAACAGGATTAAAGAGGCAATAATTATCTAAATAACTATACAATATTTTCGGAAAGACACACTCAATCAGTTCCTTTTCGTCTGAAGAAGAGTACAGAAATTATCTGGTCAATTTCATGCATTATGTATTGGGATGAAGTTCTACTTCACCGTCTCCAATATTCAGCAGTTGTTTAGAAAATATTTGCTCCGTTTGTGATCCTCTTTCAAATGTACTCGCGTGTTTATAGTCAATCGAAGTGTTTCCACGTTTCACCATAAAAGCAATTGTTTTAAACATGCGTTAATCTCGTGCGCAAAAGTAGAGAGAGGAATGACTGTTAATGTCTGTCAGAAATCACCAGACATATTAGTACGACAACAACACCGAATATTTTCTCGTTGCCGTTTAAATCTTGCAAAGTTCTATGTAATGCTTTAACTGAATGTTTAGGTGTCGTGGTACACTTATCCCTAATCATGATTGAATTCATTTGCAATACTATCGCCAATCCGCTCTTATTTTTTCAATGGTACACATTGCATGTTGTATCTTATGAATGCCCAATGGCAGCTTGATGCGGAATGTGCAGTTTTTCCACCATCTAACAAAGTGACAACAATGCCCAAAGAAGCAATTGCCAATGCAATTTCCTACTGCAATCGTATGTTAGCAAGGCTTCGCCTGCAAGTGCAAGTTTAGTTGCTATAGCGAATGAAAATCCGGAGGCGGGACTCGAACACAAAGCCATTCGCCCTAATTCCAGCAATACCCAGAAAAATGGAAGTTTTTGAAATCCGAATCCAGATTCTCGCTCCCACCCCGAGAAGCAGTCTGTGCCCACTTTCGACGCCTCTACTCCTGTTAGTCCCTGAAAGGGGACATATGAGTCGTCCAGTATTATCCCGCAAAGTTAAGGGAATTTCTAAAATCCGATTTCAGATTCTTGTTCCCCACCCAGAAAAACACCTGTAAAGCACTTCTCACACTTCAAGAATTTTAAAGCAAGCTCTGCCACGGTTCGTGTAAAATACGTTCGCCAGGCATTATTTGACGTAGTTATTAGATTATCTTGAATCGGATTGAAAATATTGAGATCGGCAGTCCCGAATTACGTCCAAGATCCACTTTTTGCGTCTTTATGTCGGCAAGTTGGGCTGGTGCTGGAGTCCGCGAATATTTAAGACCTCCGGCATAATCTGGAAAAGTTACAGGAATTTCTAAAATATGATTTCAGACTCTCGTTTAAAATCTCAAATTACACTAGGAACGCGTTTTTCCCGCTCCAAGATATTTAGAGTTAGCTCCTGCCTCGGTTTGTGTAATAGGCGGTCGTCCTGAATATCCGGCAAAGTTACTGTTATTACTCAAATTGAATATCAGATTCGGATTATCCGTTTTGAAATACACCAGGGACCAAGTTTTCACCATCCAAGGCTTTTAAGGCAAGCCCCTGCTACGGTGTGTCTAAAATACTGTCGACTGGCATTATCCGGCGAAGTTATCGAAACTCCTAAAATTCTTTTTTAGATTCTCATTTCACACTCCGAAATGCATACGGAACTGACTTTTGATGCTCCAGTGCGGGCAAGTTCAGTCGCTAGGAGAATGAAAATCCGGATGGGACTAAATGATATGCCTTTTCTCTAATTCAGACAATATCCAGCAAGTAATGTAGTTTCTGTTAGATGAATTCAGATTATCGTTTCCCGACCCTAGATACAACTGGAGATTACTTTTGTTTCCCTTGAGCCGGCAAGTTCAGTCCCTGGAAGGGCATTAGGTCGTCCGGCATTATCTGGCAAAGTTACAGGAATTTCTAAAATTGGATTTCAAACTCTCTTTCACCATCCAGAATTACAACAGAAACGCACTTTTGACGCACCAAGACAGTAAGGGTAAGATCCTGCCCACTGTTTGCGTAATAAATGGTGGCCCTGAATTATCCGGCAAAGTTACAGTTATTCTCAGATTGGATATCAGATTCGGATTATCCATTTTGAAGTACACCAGGGTCCAAGTTTTCACGATTCAAGGCTTTTAATGTAAGCCCCTGTTATGGTGTGTCTAACATACTGTCGTACGGCTTTATCCGGTAAAATTACGGATATTTTTGGAAACCGACTCGAAAATCGCATTCTACACCCCGAAATACGCAAGGCACTTAATTTTCGTGCTTTTGGTTTGCAATATCTGCTTTCACAGACACATGAGCATTGCCACATTTTGCGATTATTCCCTTACGGGAATATTCGCAAAATCTGGCAATGTGTTTTCCGGATTTTTCACATTTTCGGCAACTAAAAAATTATGGCGTCCTTAATTGAAATAAAAACTATCCTATGTTTTAAGTTGGACGAAACGACACACAGTATGCAAAATTATATTATGATTGGTTGAGCAGTTTCGGAGTCCATCGCGGACAAACACTGTGACACATAATTTTTATATATAAAGATATAATTTAGTTTTGGAACTATAATGTTACATTCTATATATATGTATAAATAGTGGAGTTGGTAGAAAGCGATTTACTTTCTCAAAATTTCGGGAAAATTCATCCTTTCGAGGAAGAGAAAAGAATTTTTAAGTGTCGAAACAACACATACATGCTCTAAAGAGATTTTACATATGAGACCTTTTTCAGCTGAAAACTTTAAATTGGTCATTTTCCGTTAGCCAGCTACCTATTTTGCCAATGTGTAAATTTTCATTTTGTCGTTGATGCAGCACAAACCAAAAGTATTAATAATTTCAAAAGAATATTATCAATGTTTAAGAAAAACTATTATAAATTTTACTGCATGCTAAAATTTTAAGTAGATCACCCCTCTAATAAAATAAACATTTTATTTTTGGGCCTTTTTAGAAAAAGAAAATAGTAAACATATTTTCGCCTCGAAAATAAGGTAATTTGAAACTAATTTTGAGATATGAGTCAATATAGGAAACCCCTCCTTTAACCCATGAAAAACTTCTTGCTACACCCTTCGTGTGTTCCAAGGTCTTATATTTCTACAGAAGGTTATAGGAGATTGTTTTTCTTTTTACCAAATGGGCCGTATTTTGACATCTACGCATTTGCAGACACTGCAAGTCCCTAAGTGTGAGAGCCATTTCAATGGAGCACCATCTAGTGTTGGGTCTTGATGCCAAATTCTTGACGCTTAAATTTATTCAGTTGAAGCTCTCGTAGGATGCTAAATATCACCATGTTTTAATTTTGCCAAGAGCACCAGAGCCAAATTGATACTCAAGGGATCTTTTGTATGCCACACCTTCATAGTACAATCACCCATCTTATTACTTAATTACATGCACTCGTGCTTTTTTGGTCGACGGCTTCTCTTAAGTTCCGTAAATGTTCCAGAAATTTTACATTTACTGACAATTTAATGACATATTGTTTTGTTTACATTTACCTCGAACTTATTTCACATTTAGAAATCCATCAGTATGCAAGGTCACTATTTCCACCCTTTTTGCAACAGTAAGTGAAAGGGGGTTCTTTTATCCATTGCAATAATTGTATGAAAGCCACGTTTACTGCAAAATACAATAAATAACTGGGGGAAAAAGAAAAGTGCCTGTTTATATATATATATATATGGTAGTGAAATGTGTATGTTGCAAACATACATAAGATGACGCAACACTCTCCGAAAGTAGCTTATAATACTGGAAATCAGCTATCGGCTTTAAACTTTTGGAAACGATTGTAAAAGCGGGTTTTTTCACTAGTCTACCTCAATGCTGCCTTTTCTTAGATATAATTTAAACATCTTATATTTCCGATTTTATTTAGCTAGAATACAATTTGTACAATTAGAAAGTAGTTTGTACTTTCTCCGTTTAATTTACACCTTCAATAACATCTGCACATCAAATACTTAAGGTATTCTGCTACGTTCGGAACCACGAATTTGCGAAAGTGTATTAATGAATAATTTTCTGATATTGTCACTTGAATAAGAATAAGATAACATTATTTTGAGAATATTATTGTAATAAAAAATTGTTTAAATGCAAATTTTTTGCTAAAAAATGAAGAAAAAAAATTACATATTTTAGAGACATTCTCCTTTTACGGAAAATCCTTCGAAAAATAATATAGTGCTTATAGTGCTGCTAAGATGTTTCTACGGAGTTATAGAAATAGGTTTACTGAAAATTTTCCATTATTTTCAGAGTTACGATCAGTTAAAGTAATAATCGGGAGTTTTTTGATAAAAAAAATTTTTTCTGGTATACTAAAATTCGAATAAATCAACTAAATTATATATTTCAAAAATCCTAGTTCCGGCTTTGTACAGAAGTCTTAGCAATATATAAGCAAAATATCATTATTTTTGAAGCATTTTCCACAAAAGGAGAATATTTTGAAACATGTCATTATTTCTTCATTTTTTTGATAAAAATTGCATTTAAATAATTTTTTTTTCTAATATTATTCTTTAAAAAATTTTACATGCATATTCTAATTCGAGTGACACTAAATACCCAAAAATATCATTCACTTATAACAGCGTTTCTCAAACTGTGGGGCGCGCTCTCGTAAGGGGCATGATAACTCTAGGAGGGGGACGCGAGCATATTGAAAAGTCGAAAACAAAAGATTATTTAAAGAAATTATTAATTTACTGAAAGTAAACAAACAAAATACATTCTGACATGATAAAAATAAAATACACATTTACTCTTATGTAATACACTTATAAATGTATAAGTACTGTAAAATGTATTTTATAATTAATTTAACAATGCTAAGTTAAGAACTAGTTTGATAATTACCAGTGACCCCATGGGCTTGTGTTAACACTTATCTTGATAATTTGTACGGCTTATATAATTGATCCCTAAACTGCTGATTAAAAGTTATGCTATTCGTTTCCCAATGCCATTTTTTTCCATGTAGATGCGCTTATGTGATGTTTTTTTTTCAGGGGGGTGGGAACAAAAGGAATAAAAGTAAGCAAATCCTCTGAAATAAATAAATCTTTTAAAAACACTGTGAAGGTCTTTTTATTGCATTCCGAAGCCATTGGGATAATTTTATGGATAGCAGTGCACAGAAAAGATCGTACTTCGGAAAAACGTATATATACGTCCAGAAAACTAATGTTTTGTCTGAGCGAGACGTTTATACACGCCGGTGGCCCTTGAGGGGGTCCGGCACCATAGGAGCCCATGTTAAATTGCGTAAGCTTATGTACATTTATCTCAGAAACTATTTACTTCTCATGAATAACATTTTTACAGTAGATTATGTGTACTACCAATAAAACTTTAATGAAAGGTTTTGTTTTTTTGTTAAAAATTAAATTAATTATGAATTTTTTAATGGTTGTCAAATTTTTTCCCTCTAAAATTTAGTTTAAAAAAGTAATATCTGAAAAAGTTTGCTATATATATCTTTAGTTCCCTCCATTAAAATGTGTACACATGTTAAAAGTCTACTCACTAAAAGTTTGAGCATTGTATGATTAGTCGTTTTTGAGAAAAAGGTACATAAAGTGAAAAATATTACGTTTTGAGAAAACAGGCTTTAAAGTAAAAATTTGTAATTTTTTTAGTATTTTCTTTTTTTAGTACTTTCCAGAAGCTTATTAAGCATTTGTTTTACTTCTGCTCATACAAAAGACCCTTCTAATTTTCTTTTTTTCATTATTTTTAACAATTTTGCCTTTGTTTGAGTCTCAAGATGCTTTCGTGCGGCTACACGAATAATACGTGTATCTAGTTTTTTGAAGCATGGCATACATTTATGAATTAGTTCAATATTACAGTGTTTTAAGATCATTAGTTTTGCTACATGACTCATATTGAACTGTACAATAGAGATGTTTACCCCCAATTTTAGAGTTTTTAATTCCACAAATGTACATCTTGGAATCACTGACGGTGACCATTTGGTGTTATTAACTGACTCATTTGGGTTCTGGGTCTTTCCATCTAAACATTTTTTAATAACATAGGATCACCTAGATCTTTAAAAATTGGCTTCATTTAATTCATTGTGGTGTATTAGTTTTTGATCATAGTGCCTTTCGTTACATTCAGCTTCTGTCTTTTGAAACTTGCATCAGGCATTTATAATCGGAGGACATAGTCCATGTTGAGGGCTCTCGTTTGAAGACAGAAGATGAAAATAAACAACCCAAAGTGTAGTTTTCATGCTGCATAGATCACTGATATTATTTCTAATAGCCGCACCCCATAATACCTTTGAATTTTCGATATTAAAAAGTCGGTGAATCGGCTTCGACCTCTTAGGGTTTTCCCATCACTTAACTTTTTTTTCTCTGTTTCCCTTTTAAGATCCAAAAGACGTGTACCCTTAAAATTTTGGATAAGCCCAGTACACTCAATTTTTTCCACTTGAACATCATACGGATTCGTGCTCATCAGAAACTTATACAAGAGGAAACATAGGTGCTCCTAGCAGGGCTCATTTGAGGCGCGTCAAGGAGTAGCTTCATTAAAAAAATTAATAAAAATACTTCTAATTATGGTATTTTCTCATATCATATATCATTTTAAACAGAAATGTTTGAACTTTTAGGAAATATAAGAAAGTAAAAATCGATAAATTTTCGAAAATTATGTACCCTTTTAAGAGGTTAAAGTCGTATTGTAGCTTTAGCTCTTTTTTGTAATGTGTAGTATTATTGAATTCAATGCGTTGTTATTGTATGGAGGGGGTGCTATAAAAATATGATTGAATATTGGGTCGCAAGTATTGAAAGTTTGAGAAGTACTGACTTATTTGTTTTAGCAAAATCACGGCTCCGAAAGCAGTCGGGTATCTTTTCAGAAGTTTTCAAGCGTGGCCTATAATATGAATTTAAATATAAATTACTCATTTTGTGCTACTTTATTAAGCGTTTTGATATGATCAACAGCTTTATTTCTTTATTCATTTACTTCACTATTTTTACACTGTAACACTTAATTCTCAGATGATGCCATATTCCATTCTGAAACTTCTGTCCAATGTGACTTTTTTGCCGGGGCTTTGCATCGCAGGCATGTTTAGTGGTGCACTTAGTTCTGTTTCTTCCTCGTTGAACTCCATGACAGCTGTCACAATGGAGGATTTTATTAGGCCACACTGCCATTGGAAAGGTTTTACAGAGAAGTGGATGAGCAGAGTGGCTAAACTTCTTGGTAATATCATTAATCCTCAATCATACTTTATTTATAACTACGTGATCTTTTTTCTCATTAGTTTTGATAAATTTAATATGAATTATGACAAATTTTCTTAAAATTCATTATCAGACATGTGGTTGTATCATGTAGATGAGACTCAGGGAAGTAAAATTGTTAAAGTTATGTTCTTACAAAATTAGAAACTGCCTGTGAAAAGTATTTTTGATAACTGGGTTTTATTTTTTATCATAAATGTAAGAAAATAAAACATTAGTAATGATGAAAAAATATTTTAATAACTAATATTTCATAAAGACGAAGTAAAGTTTCATTTAATTTTAATTTATTGCTTCAATATTCATTTAATTTAAATAATATGTCGCGATTTAAAATAAGCTTTTAAAATAGACTGTCTTTATTTTTATTTTTTTGTTATTATGTTTTTGTATTCTTTGAGCACTTGAATTGCGCCTCAGTAGCATGAACATCATGTCTCCCAGTTTAAATTTTGAGAAACTGAGCAAAAAATCCGAAAAATTGCTTAATTTTTACACATTAGTGTATGATTTACTATTTATTAAGCCATTTGTTAATTATATTCTTCTACAAATGCATATTTATCAATTTTTTACATCAACTAATAATTAGATAAATTCATGTTTTGTTCACATAGCCATCGTATTCGGAGGATTGAGCTTGCTGGTCATTTTGTGCGTGGTTAATTTTCGAGGTGTTATAGAAGCTTCTCATGTTTTGAATACCATTCCTGTTGGGGCCTTAGCTGGGGTGTATGTTCTAGCCATGTTCACTACGACAGCCAACGAACCAGTAAGTTCTTTTCATTTAATTCTCTTAATGTTGCTCACATAAAAAAGCCTACTTTTTGGATCATGCTGAAATATCAATACTGTACATATTACAAATATTCATATATATATATTCGTGCGAGTTATATCTGTATGCGAGGCTGCGCGCGTGTGTGTGTAAGTAAATGTATATGTATATAAATTTTCTATTTACATTTCAATTTTCTTTTTAAATAGATGACATTATCGGTTTCAAAAAGATTAATAGTTTATAACCCAAAATATTAATTTCGATATTACCTTTTATCCTGACTACATAAATTTTATTAAGACTAATAATAAGAATTATGCCAAAATTTCTAGAGAATGAAACACAATTAATAAATACTTAAATAAGTACAAAAATATATGACAAAGGAGATGGATTTAAATTCAATATCATTAAAATACCTCGCTGGGATATTAAAATATACATTTATCAATATTCGAAATATTATTATAAATTACTTACACCGCAAAAGACTTCGAGTTTTAAAAAATTCAGAAAAAGACATTTAATTATTTTATTAAATACTGGAAACAAGCTACCATTTAATTTTTAATAGTTATCTGTGTGTACAACAAAAAAACTAAATTATATTGGTATAATTCTTATTTTTTATTATTAATTAGGTATTATTCAAGAATAAATAGTAAATGTTCATACTTCCAAATGTAATCTACATTTAATTGCCTACATATTCAATTCATAGATGGCATTGCAGTAGCTCTTAAAAATAGTATATTCCAATATTTTTTAAAATTTTAATTGTTAGTATAATAGTATAGACAATAGTATAGTCTTAATTCTACCTTGTAAATTTATTTTTTAACTTAATACACATAGTTCATAATTATTTTAATAAAAATTTGCTTGCTTATTACTATGATACAAGTTGTCCTGTACTATTATTGTTTCGAATCTGTACTTGGATCTTGAATCTAGCAAAAAATTGCTAATTGTTCATAGATTCATTGTAATCTTTGTCTTTTCGAATGAATCTTTAGCAATGTTTCCTTTTTCATTTATAATGGATTTAGGTAAATCCTATCCATTATTTTCCATAGGATTTCACTTAGTATTATACATAGAAAAAGAGGAGGTTGACAAGATTTAACACTAGTTAAATCCCACTTTTAAATAAGTTCAAAAGTTGTCCTCAGTCAACATTGCTTTTAATGTTGTAGCAAATAACTTTATAAATTTACAATATCTGTAAAATTCATTCATCTTTAATTTTTAAGTCATGTCAGTCTCTCTAGTAGAGATTTTCAAAAAACTTTATGTATATCTATAAACAGGTGTGCGTGTGTGTGTTTGTGTCGAAGGGAACATTAAAGTAACCAATAATTATCGACCGAAAAATGCATAATAAGTGCAAGAGGCAATTTAACAGGCAATTCTAAATCATGATGCATTTCAAATTAAATAAGCATCAGTCAAGTAAGTTTCAATTTTTCTCCATATTTATTAATTTATCCCAAAATAATTTCTCACAGATAAAGATTTTGATGAAAATCTGGATTTTCTATAGAAATGAACGTGAGCTTGTTGCAAGATAGAGTGTCATGGAAAAATTAAATCATACTAGATGAAGCAATATAAAAGAGTGAAACTCAAAAGCTTGAATTGTTCGGTTTACTAGGTCATATATAATCATGAGATAACGATATAATAAATTTAGTAACAACATTGCTACAAATAGTGCATAATCCATTGCTTACAATTAATAAAAAACTAATACACAACATTTGTTTCTTAAAACATAAACTCCACTACTGGTGAAAATAAATTATATTCCATTATTTTAAAAAAATCAGACACAATGGTAAGTTAACAATAACAAAGTTTCCGTCAGTATACTAATTTAAAAATATATAGTAGAAAAACGACTCACACTCACTCATCATAAAATCTCTCAAAAACTATCAGACCTACAGATTCGAAATTAGGCAAGAATATTTCTTTTGCAAAGTAGAGATTCACTCAACACTGGTTTTAAAGAAAACAACTCCCAAAATAGACTACGGAGGGTATTCTAAAAAGGGCAAATTCCCTTTTTAGAAATTTAAGTCCTGTTCTTTTTAAATGAAGAGGCGAGTGCTAGCGAATGTTTTTGAATACGATTAAAAATTTAATATTAGGGAGCCGTCTCAAAGTGTGGGGCGTGCCTCCGTAAGGAAGCTTGATAACTCTACGAGGAGAAAGGACGAACATATTGAAAAGTCGAAACAAATGATACTTTGAAAAATTATTAATTTATTAAGAGTAGACAAACAAAATACATTCTGACATAATAAAAAAATAAAATACACATTTACGCTGATATAATACACTAAAAATGTATCAGCACTGCAAACGTATTTTATAATTAATTTAACAATACTAGAGGTTAAGAGCAAGTTTAATAACTACCATTGGCACCATGGACTTGTCATCTATAAAATTATATACAAAAATTAACACTTATCTTGATAATTTATACGGTGTATAATTAATCCCTTAACTGCCAATTAAAAGTTAAGCGATTCTCTGCCAAATGCCACCGTTTTCTACGCAGGCACGCGTACGTAGTGTATTAGGGATGGGGGAAGAAAAGGAATAAATAAGCAAATCCTCAGAAATAAGTAATTACTTCGTAAACACTGTCAAAGTCCTTTTATTGCATTTCAAAGTCTTCGGAAAAATGTTAAGGATAGTAGTGAAAAGGAAAGATGGTACTTCGGAAAGACGTATATATATACATCAAGGGCAATTAACGCTTTGACTGAGCGAACGCTTATATACGCCAGTGGCACTTAAAAAGTTAAAGTCGTATTGTAGCTTTAGCGTCATAGTATCGTGCTATTGAGTTCAATCTATTGTTGTTGTATGGAGGGTGGCGCAATGAAAATTATGATTGAATACTGGGTCGCAAATATTGAAAGTTTTAGAAGCACTGGCTTAGAGCAGTACTTCTCAAACTTTCAATACTTGCACGACCCAATATTCAATCATAATTTTCATTGCGCCACCCTCCATACAACAGCAATAGATTGAATTCAATAGCACGATACTATGACGCTAAAGCTACAATACGACTTTAACCTCTTTTGTGCCGTCAACGTATAAAAAGGTCTCACTCAGCCAGTGAGTAAATAGACCCGGACGTATTTATACGTCTTACCGAAATACGATCTTTTCTTTTCACTACTCTCCATAAATTTATCTCGAAGACTTTGGAATGCAATAAAATGACTTTTTGACAGTGTTTGCGAAGGATTTACTTATTTCTGAGAATTTGCACAATTATTCCCTTTCTCTCCCCCTCCCCAATGCACCACATACGCGTACATAAGAGCAAAACAATGGCATTGGGGAACAAATCGCGTAACTTTTAATCGATAGTTAAGAGATTAATTATAAATAGTATAAATTATCAAGGTAAGTGTGTAGCCTAGTGGTTAGAGCACCCAGGGGCTGTGGGTAGCCTAGTGGTTAGAGTATCGGACTCCAGACTGGAAGGCCAGGGTTCGATGCCCGATGCCACCAAATACCTTCCGAGTGCACACGGAGTACGTGCTCGTTAAATCAGTGGGTCCGAATGCTGTCGTTATCTATCGAGCAAAAATCGTATGTCACCTTCATGGGGCTCAAAGCTTAGGCTAACGACAGGCGTACGTCTAGCCCGTTGCCATGATGAATTTCGTGGGCCTCGATCTGACTACGTCAGACAGGTGGCCTAAGTAACAACACAACAGTGTGTTAATTTTTGCATATAATTTTACATATGACGAGCCCGTGGGGTCACTAGTAATTATTAAGCTTATTCATAACTTAATATTGTTAAATTAATTATAAAATACATTGTGCAGTACTCATATATTTATAAGAATATTATATCAGTGTAAATGTTCATTTTTTATTATGCCAGAATGTATTTTGTTTGGTTAATTTCAATAGATTAATAATTTTTTAATAATCTTTTTTTCCGACTTTTCAATATACTTGCGCCCCCTCCGAGGGTTATCACCCCTTTGGGGGGGGGCGCCCCACAATTTGAGAAGCGCTGGCTCTTAGAGATATCTTGATAATTTAAAAATATTTTATGTTCGTTTCTCATCATGAAATAACTAGTGAAACGGGTTTGTAACAGCTATTGTATGCATATGAATTTATTATTCAGCAAATATATAGATCAAAATTAATTCGAATGTATAACCTACCATATTATTAAAGGACAAATTTCTGTTTTAGGGAATACTGATAGGCCTTGTGTCCGGTATCACAGTACATGCTTGGATTGCAATTGGTGCGTACTTGACAAAAGTAAAGATTGCTCCTTTACCTCGAAGTACTGCAGGTTGTCCTGCTTTTACAAATGGAACTAGTTTGGAAGAAAATTTCCCTCTTCTTGGTCAAAATGTTTCTTCTTCGTTCGTCACGGAAGCAGGAAATATTGCTGAAATTGTGAGCGAAGAAAACAGGTATGTATAGTATATTTATGTTTATTTGAAAGGGTGGAAGTATTGTGTGAATGAAACAACAGAAACCATACAAACAAGACATAACCTTTCTTTGTCTGTGGAGAAAAATATAGACTGAAGTGCAGTATATAAAATAAATTTTTTAATTGAATTTTTTTCAAATGTGAAAAGGGTAAATCAGTATCGCAAATACGAGTAACAAGTTAAAGAACGTTTACGATACAAGTAAGATGGAATTATCTTGAATCTAAAATCCCACTTTTAATATTAAATCCTTTTCATATCTATGGTGGTGCTTGGTGATAATCATCCTTAAAAATCTCAGAGGACTTCAAAACACATGTTTCCTTTCAAGAACTCTTTCAAGCTTTGTTTTATATGATAACGCTCTGAAAATATAACAGAATGTATATATAACTGATCCCAATTTTTTATCGGTACCATTGTCTTCAATCTTTGTTAGAATTGAAACTAACCTATACGAGGTATGACACACACAAAAACGAGATTTGTCCAAGAAATCAATGTACGTACAGAATCAGTTCTCCTTGTCATTATCACCTTTAAAGTATAGTTCCCTTCAGCATTCACAAACTTCTTTATTCGGTGATACCATTGCTGGTAACTGTTCTGGAACGAGGGATTTAGAAGGCCCTTCAAAAGATTCTCCGTTTTTGCATGAACTTCTTCAACTGAGGTAAAATGGTTTCCTTTTAGCAAGATTTAACTGTAGGAAATGAAAAAAAGTTTCATGGGGCCAAACCACGTGAATAATGAGGATGCCCTATCACAATTGTTGATCAGAAACTGCCTGACAAATAGGACCCTGTGAGCGTTTCCTTCTCTTGGTGCAACAATCATCCATCACTCCCCTATTCTGGCCTTTTTTTCTCCTAATTTTTTCACGAAATGTTTTTGGTACTTCATTACAGTAGTGATGATTAACAGTCTGATCATTGATGTGAGTGGTAACCCACTCATAACCCGAATTTCGGTTATGGTTTGGTTTATGATCGCTGACCTTGGTCGCCCAGCACCGTTCATCCTCTTCCACTGTCCCTTCCCCCTGAAAACCGCTTATATATGTACACGAGTCAAAGTTTCACATCCATAAGCCTCGGTTAATATTATAAATGTTTTTGTGATTGATTTCTTAAGTTTCACAAGAAACTCGATGTTGATTCGACATTTTCCCGGTAGAATGCAGTTGCACGTGTTCACTGAATGACGCAGTGCTCCCAACTGACGTGATCGGTTTTTCCGAAACTGATCATATGGATAGAGGAGGTGTGTGAGATGACGTAAACAAAACAGTTCTTGCCAACTTCACTCTTTTTCAAGCTACACAGTCTCGTTTTTTTGTGTCACAACTTATATATATATATATATATCGAAGTAAAACATTTTTAGAAGAAAAAGTGTGTGAGAGAGACAATTTTATATAATTATATATTCAAAAAACAAAGCAGAATATTAATCTTTTAGGAGTTTTGGTTTACAAACCATATTTGTAAAGTACGGGGCGTTTTTTAAAAGTAAGAATGCACAATGCTTGATATTGATTCAAAAAAATTTTAATTCATAAAACGATTTTTACAAATTACTTTCCAGTACGTGCTTTATTTCCGAATGTAATTGTCCCATTTCACAGGCATTTGTGAAATCTAAGTAGAAGCTTCTGTACTTTATAATAATAGATGTTGGTCACTTTTTTTTGTTGTTGAAAACTTATTTCAGCTTCATTTTTGTTTTCTTCATCTTCGTGGAGTTATTTTTCAGTGAGATATTCTTTCTGACTCTTAATAAATTTCTATTCCTGAGTATACATCCCATTACTAACCCCCTCCCCCGCGGTAACCTAGTAGACAAGGCAAGGTAAAAGACGCGTGTGGCCGGCGTGTCATGAGTTCGAGCCTTGTTCCGCTGAAGATCCACCACGTAGAGGAGAGATGCACTTTAAATCTGTCAAGAGTTCGTGTCCTTTTTTAAGCGCTGTGAGGAAGACAGGAGGGGGGGGGGGGAGGTGCCAGCTGAGATGTCGTACTCGTCACTTGACCATGGTTCAAAATTACGAGGTCCGTCGCCAAATGCCCTCGAGTAACTGAACAGTGCGATGTTAATATTCCCTCATTCTCCCTCTAACCCATTACGCTTATAAGCAAAATAACGTGACTGTTAAATATATACACTAAATTATAATTAAAAACATGATTTTTCATTGAATTACGTGTGTTTGAGCTCTACTATAGAGGGCGCTGTGAAAGCGCAGGTATATAAAGGTGTAGTGGTGTTTACTAACCACACACTTTAGAGAGCAAGCTGTAAGCTCTCACTCATGCCAGAAAAAAATTTCATCTCTACAGCAGCCAGATGAAGAATCATTGCCCCCCCCCCCGGATACCATCGTCTCAGCCAATAGCCATGTTTCCTGTTAAGCAGAAAGATAAACCCCACCATCACCATACCTAACATTAAAGTCAACTAGGATATGTGACTGAGGACTGTTTCACAGTCCAGATGCCCACATTACAACGCCCATTCATACTACCACTCACTCGAGAGTGAGAGGCCATGAAGGATGGTATGCGGCCTGTTGTGAGTTGCCATATTACTGAGTATCGTAATCAGCGTATAATAATAGTATATTTTAAAAGTGTGTAATAAAGTGTGTAAAGTGTGTATTATATTTACATAGAAGATTATGGAATTGAATGATTTTGAGTCGGATTGAGTTATTCCCTACTGAGCTAAAACATAAACGTGAAATCACTGTGTATGAGTGCCGGGTTCGAGTAAGGCTACGACACGTACTATAAATTAAAAAATTTGACCCTAATTGACTATACAAGAAATTTCGTAGCCTGTATTTACTAATAAATGAAACATACGATGTCGATGGATTTCAAGTAACTTATTTATAACATATAGCGTAGCGAATTGAACCTTCTCTCGTTTTGATAACGGCTGCCCACAACGAGGCATAGATTCAACAAATTTCTGGAAACGTTCCACGTGAATGACTTGCCAAATATTGGCACAAGCTGTCCATAATTCAGTAAGACTCGTTGAAGCTGTGTGATGGCCTTTCAAGCTTGCTCCAAAACATCTCAGAGATGCTCAATATGAATTAAGTCTAAGCTTCTAGGTGGTCAAATTTTGACCAAAAAGTCAGAGGAATGCTCACCAACCAGCCAGTAGCCAAGTGGGACTTGTGAGAGGTACAGTTGTCTTGCTGGAAAACTTCATTACCATGCGGATAACGTAACAGCATAAGTGGGTGGAGGTGAACACTCAGCAACTCTACGTACCAAATTGCATTGTGGGAGGTTTGTACACGCACCAAAGATCCCAAACAGTGCCACGAAAAAACACCCCTGGCCTTGATTGATCCACCATGCCCTTGTACAGTTCCATTTTGGCTTGCAGGATCCATAGCTTCATGTGTCTAACGCCATATTCTCAGCCTCCCGTTGGCGTTAAGTAGTCGGAATCGAGATTCATCACTCCGTGCTACTAGTGTTCTACTCTTTTGCCCAGGAAAGACGTGCAGAACATTGAGAAATGGTACTCTCGTAGGTCGATGGCTCCCTAAGCCCATACGGTGATGCGAGCGTTGCACAGTCAATGCTGACTGTACGACTGACATCGTCATTAAAGTGGGTAGTAATTTGAGCTAATGATTGACTTCACTGGCTACGTACAATACGACTGAGCCGTTTTTTACCACGCACTGTCACGGCCAACTCACTTTGCATGCCCGGATGCTAATTTTTTTGTCCACTCTCCATGTATTCTTCGCCCTGTCTACCTTTAAGATCCTGTCTGATGATTTCGGAAATTGAATGGCCCATGCAACCCGCACCTATAATTTGTCCACGATCGAAGGCATCTAAATCAAGCAGTTTACCCATACTGGCAATTCCAACAAATAATTCACAGTACGCGTTATATATGCAGTTACAATAGTGCCCTCACTTGCCCATAAATTATACGTAGCGCTACACAATTTGCATAGTCCTTGCTATCCATAATTCAGTACCACTTCTGTGTATTTACTACAGATAAATTATTCTCATTAATGGGCACACGTTAACAGACATACTATTGGGTTTTTAAGACTCTTTTTTTAATTCAAAATTTCGAATCATATATTGAATTTTCTAAGTTTCTTTTTAAGTGAAATGTTTTTCTTTTTTTCAGATATATATTTCCTTTATATGCGCTTGCATTCTTGTGGTACCCTGTTATCGGTATGATTGTTTCCATTATTGTTGGATACCTTGCTAGTTACCTAATAGGTAAGAAACACTACTTTTTTATATATAATATCCATATTTATCGTAATAATTGTATCTGAAAGTAATATTGTTATAGTTTTTTGAACTACTATATACTCGTATACAGAGTCTCCGGTCTAAAAGTATCCAAAAGTTATGAATTATGATTACATTCTGATGGGTAGCTCCGTAATAACAAGCCATAAGAATCATCTTTTCACAATAGATTCGACGGTGTTTACTTAAACAAATGATTCGATAAATGTTTAGACGACACATGTACCTTCACTGGAAGCAAACACGTAAACACGTTCACTGCCGCTGTAGAGGAAAAATTTATAACTCTCCGATTGAAGGAGAGAATAAATGTTGATGATCAGCTCTTCCCGCGCTTTCAAGGGATTGGGTTCTAGTGTTCACGTCATGTCCCACGAACTCGGTAGCGGACAAATTAAGTAGATACGTCTGTTTCAGATTCATTGATTCACGTACCTTACGTCGGTTTCAGATTCATCGATTCACATATCTTCTCTGCTCACTGCATTCCTCGGTCTAGCAGTTGCTCATAGTTGTTTAAGCATTCAACTTGACAATCTTGTGTTACTTTAGTTTTTGTAGTAAAAATACTACTGTCATATTTTTATAGAGGAGTACAATGTCGAAAACAAGTGTTAAAAAAGGAAAACGTACAATTTTAATACAGAATGCCCCTCTACGTCACAGGGTGGATCGCAATACCTTAAAAGCATTTGAAGTAGCTCGTACCCTGGAAAAGTCTGCCCATTTTAGTCTAGGGATGTAGATAATAACACTGTCTTTTTCTAAAACACTAACCCTTAAATCCGAACATTGGACACACAGGACTATACAATCATTCATTAACACATGAAGATGAAATGAATCACGTTCAAACAAAATAGTTCTGATACTCATCGTTGGTATCAAAGTTCTTAGTACAGTTTGACATGGAGTTCAGGTGGTGAGTGATCTACGCATCACTACTTCTTCCCTTCCTGCGCCCCTTCTCGGCCAATTCTAATTGCTAATCCCCCTTCTATTTCAGCAGCTGAAGACTCGGTACCCACGCTACGTCTCAGTCTCCACTCGCTAATCCGTTCACTCTCCTTTTGTTAGTTCGGTGCCAGTGCCCTCTATGAAAACATATTTTATTTAATTATACAGTGTGTTTTTCAAAGCATTGAACAATTCCTATTCTATAAGCATTTTAAAAAACCATCTAGTATTAAAACCATTTTAGAATTAAATTTCAATAATTTTAGAAAAAATGCTAAAGGATTATGATTGCATTTGAAATTTAAAACATCAAAAAAAAAGTTTTTAAAATGTTATTCATTCAAAAATTGAGCCCTTTATGAAGAGTGTCCCGAAACTCAACTTCAAGTGGGCTCAGGGTGAAAGAAGCGATGATATTGTTTACAAGAAAAAGAAAAGAAAATTTCCTATCACAGGCTACGCATATTTTTGAAAATGTGAAAGAGTATTCACATTATTAGGTACTGTGGCCTCAAATTTTCCAATTTTACAATGCAATTTTCTCAAACGAGATTTTACATAGACGTGCTATTAAGCCACATCCAGAAATAGAGCAAAACCTTTTGGTGGTTTAGTAAAAATTTACGTAGTTTGAGTCGGTTTGAGAAAAAGTTGTCGTTTAACTTTGACACTCCAAAAAATATACATGTATGTATATTACAAATTGTTATACACAAGTAATTTCAAAATATAACACAGTTAAGATTCCAAAATTTTACGACACTAACTATTTTTCTATAAGTAACAATTATTATAAAAGCTTTTTCTTTTTTTTTACAAAATAATTCAATTTAAAAAAAATTTAACTTAAGTTTGTAATTCAAATTAAACAACAAATTTAAAAATGAAGTTAAGGTATCCGACTACCCTAAAACTGTGAATTTTGCCAAAAATTGACACATTTTTTTATGATTTTATTTTATGGTCATCGTATTAGCTTTATAAAAATACCAAGTTTGTCATTTTCCGTTTACTAGAACAAAAACTACAAGTATTTTAGTAAAAGCAGACAGATGCCATTACTTTAAGCAAGATGTCATACTTTAAAACGCGTTTTACTCAAAATGTGATTTTTTGAAAATAATCAAACGGGGTCAGCGATTGCTCAAAAGTTTTGAACATAATTAACTGAACTTTTTTCTGTAAGTTCTGTATAATAGTAGAATTGTTTTAACCTTCAGATTTATTAATCACTGTTTTATTACAAAATTTACAGTCCCTTATGTGAATATAATCACTGTCTTTTTAAGCATTTTCATATAGTAACCGAGATAAAGTGCTCTAGTTTTTGTAAAAAGAAAATATCTCTTATCCTGAAGGTCATTTCAAAATTGAATAATATAGCAACACATTATATTGAAAAAATTGAAAATATGTTCATAAACCTTTGGTGCAGAATGAGCTGCGTTTATGCTATTTTTTGTCAATTTTTACCTATTTTTTCCCATTTTAGTAATAATAATTTCTTTTTCTCTTCTTATTTTTAGCACATTTTTCTTAAAATGCACTAAACAAATCTAAAAATAACATAACAATCCCCATATCTCCTTTTTTTTAAAAAAAAAAAGTTGTCGCACAACCAGTTGGATACCTTAATACTTAAATGCAGTGGTTCCCAAACGATTTTGGTCGTGAAACCTCAAAACTTGTTGTCAATGATCGGGTAACCCTGAATATTTTTTAATCAACGACTTTTCAAAATTTAATATCGGATATTTAATGAAACAAACATATTATTTTGGTTTTTCAAATTTTATTAAATTAAGCAAAACTAAAAAAAAATTCGTCGAGAAAATAATTAATAAATACAAAACATAAACTAAAATAAATGGAAAATCTTTAATGTTAAGAATGCACCTGCTTCTTTGATTCCATGTGATTCTCTTAAAATTGGAGATGTTATGTTTTATAACTGAACTCACATATCTGGGGCAGCATCAAGTTTGTTACAATATTTGGTATTTGTCGCAGCATATTTTGAAACAAATAAGTGGTGGCAAACGCCAATAGAATTCGAATAGCCTGTTTTGCTAAATTTGGATATTCATCGAATACATCTGACCAGAATATTGTTAATGAAACTGTTCTAAATTTGGCTTCTAATTGTGTATCCGAACTCAATTCAAGCAAAGTTTCATAATACATGGAATGAAATCCTTTTGGTTTTTCTTTTATTTTAAAAGGACTTTGGACCCAGTAAATATCTTGATTCTCTAGGATTGGAAAATAATCACTGAGCGATTGCTGTAAACTGGACAGATGTGTTTTTATAACATCACGGATTTCCATATCTAAATCCATTTCAGATTCATCAAGAAAATCATAAAGCATCTGGAAACACTCGAAGTTATTGCGCTCTACAGCTGAAATCCAATATTGTATTTTCCTTGAAAAGGCAACCAATTTATTTTTTGTTTGCAATATGTTGATTTCTTTTCCTTGCAGAGCTAAACATAATTCATTCAATTTCCCAAATACATCACGAAAGTATGCAAATGTAGATAGCCAAGCCATATAATTTGATCTGTCTGATAATTCAAATTTATGACCAAAAAATAAGCCATCAATTCCTTTCGCAATTCAATTATTTTCACAAGCATTTCATTACCACGCGTTAACCATCTAACTTCCGTATGGAGAAGTAAAGTGGTGTGAAGACTACCCATATCTTCACACATGACTGAAAATACGTGTTTATTTGCAATGGTTTACTTATAATAAAATTAATAATCTTCACTGCTTCGTCTAGAACAGATTTATATAAATGTCACCGAAATCTTCTTTGTTACTAATGCATATCTGTGAAGAATGCAATGAGTACTTACAGCACCACTCACCTTTCCTGTCATTGCTTTTGCACCATCGCTGCACACTTCAACACATTTTCCCCAGTTAATTTCATGCTTTGTAATAAAATTATCAAATCAGTTAAATATATTTTCCCCGTGGTATTAATGTTCTCACTTTCACATAAAATCAAATCTTCTTCAATTTTTTTTAAAATCATACCGAACGAAAACAAGCAAAATTGCTAATTCAGCAACGTCTGTGGACTCATCTAGTTGTAATACATAAGCATTATACGTCTGCAACCGTAAAATAAGTTATATTTCAATGTCATCGGCCATTTCGTTTATATGCCTTCTTACTGTATTGTTAGAGGCACATTTTCAACTTGCTTACTATACCTTTCGCCCAATACACAAGAAATGATATCTTGAACACAAGATTAAATATGTGATTCACCAATAACATGTATGCTTCGCCTGCTAGAGCAATACGGTAAGATACTTTGTACAACGCTTCCGTTATTTTTTGATTATCTGTTCTAAATTTTTTTACCATTAAACTCTTGCTTTTAATAGGGCTTTCAAGTTTTTCTTTAAAAAAAGAAACAACTTTGCCTTTACCTGCAGGCTGATTTTTTTCTAAATGAGTCAGTAGTTTTGCTGGTGCTGAGGAGCTGTTTGCCAATATTTTGTTGCAAAGCAAACAAACAGCATTTGGGGCCTCCTCGTCACCAGTACTACTAAATCCAAACGACAGGTAACCTAGTATCATATATATTTACGTCTTTTCTTTGATACCACCTGTCCAAAATTGGAATATGGTAGAGGTAGGAGAAGGAGGCTGGAACTGGAATGCCTGTAGATTCCGCGATTTCTGCATTACTACTAACAACGTCAGTTTTCTTAAAGGATCCATTTTCTAACTAACGATAAGAGTAGTTTTATGTTTTAGATATTACGGTATTTCTTTTGATATTGAAACTTTGTTTCCGATCTGAATTGCAGTTACCGTTAATAATACAAGGGCACAATAGCATTGGTGCCAATGTATGGTTAACCAATTAGATTTACAAACAAACTAGCCCTCCTACCAGTCTTCCGATGTATCCTTCCACCCATGTATTTTTACCGAAAATGGTGTAAAAAGGCTCCGTTTCTTTTTTTTTTTTTTTTTAGGTTTTTCAATAATCCACATTTTATAATTTTATACATTACTTTTATTGTTTTTTTTTCTATATAATCTATGTCATTTAAGAACATGCAATGCAGACAAGTCAGTGATTATGATGAAAACAAATAAAAACTTGCTTTGCATGG
>BMAO01000131.1:0-18438 GCA_019973975.1 Trichonephila clavata
CAACACGTGAACTCATTATTTTCCATTTCACTTTCTCCCTCCCCACTAACTTCTTGACCGGCAGGGACTTTCGTTTGAATACCACACCGACCATCCCCTGCCTCCGTTTCTGCCAAACAAATGTAGTACAATAGAGTCTTTGTAAAGAAAAAAAAAATTCATAAATTCGAAATTTTGAGATGAGATCTGGGCTACCGCATAATTTACACAAAAGAATTGCACTCACGAAAACATTGTAACAGTATAATTGTGTACATAACACAGCAGTGATTAATATGTAATATAAATAAAACAAGTGATATATATATATAGATACAAGAAGTAAATACTTAAAAAAATTGATTGTGACACAGATTTTGGCGCGACATATATGCATAGTAAAATGGGTAAAAACAACATTTCCGATGTCTGGCATGAAAGTTAAACAGATATTTTGTATAATTATGCCAACTCCTCCTTCTCACTGATCATCGCAGAACGACATGATGAAGAAAATTATTATTATTTATGAGTATAATGCAAAAAACAGAAAATCATCACAACATTGCATCACCTAACATCGAAATTCGACATGATAACAATATGGCATGATTACATAAGAAATTGCAACGTACACCAAAGTCAATGAGCATAAGGAATTATAAATTCACCCTGAGCCTTGAGTACTAATTAAATTAAGCATGCATTTGAAATACAACGTACAACAAAACCAATAGCATAAAGGAATGACAAATTCACCATGAGAATTGCGTACGAATAGTATAACTTAGGCGTGCATTTTCCTTATTACAAAACGATGAATATGCATGTGATCAGGATGCAAACCCAAGGTTAAGAAACAAAAAAAATTTAATACTAAAAGTAGACGAGATTATTAAAATTGTGGCCATTAATAAAAATGGATTTTAAGTCTATATATAAAAAAATAGAAGGCGAGAAAAAAAAAAACGAAACACTTCACTCTAACCTTTGAGTGCTATAATTGTGCACTGAACAGAGCGATTCGCATGTCATCAACACCAGACACAAAAAAAATTTTGTTCAACAATAAAAATATTAATTCCCATTACTATAACTAATTCACCAAAATCGACTATCGGCAACTCGAATACTGACTCTCAAACAACATAGCCATAAAACCTTATAACCAATACGATCCGCTAACAATTAACTAACGCTACAAACAGATAACTATCTCTCAAAAACAGAACTAACTCGACAACTGAAACTCTAATTCTCAATCATTTCTACTAAATCACTTAACTAATACCTGAATAATCATATTAATTCACAAACTCATAAAACAATTCTCTGTATCTCTTCTTCCAATACTTCGTTAAACATAACTTCCGTAAATAATTCACATAACCCGCTAGATTCTAATACAACCATAATGACAACAATTTCCTGTACCTTTTTAACAATTCGATAAACATAACTTCCGGAAATAATTCGCATCAGTATTCAAATATATCACGAACAATCTTAACTCAATTGTAATCAACACTCTTCACATAATGAAATTCAACTTATAAAAAAAAAATTTCATGCTCTAACCCACTAAGTATTCAAAACAATTCCATAAGTACAGAATGAACACAAGACTTATCTACCTCAATACTAAATAATATGACCAAGAATTTTCATAAAAAAAATTATTATGAACCAAAAACACGAAATCAAAACTAACTTCACTTAATCAATCAACACTTATACCGAGTGGTACATCATGGAGGGAGAGAGAAAAATTCATAAATCGACAAAACCGAAAGAAAAAAAAAACTGAATACCCAATTTATGGACAATTGAAACTCAACTACTCAAAAACATTCTAAAACGAGAGTACAAGAACACAATACTAGTAACTATACTTTAAACATATCATAGAAATTCCTTTAGTGTGAATAAAATTTTACTAGTGCGATGGCCAACACAGAATAAAACAAACAACCATCTCGAATATTATTAAAATTCATAAAACACAATTGTAATTAAGAATAATAATGGCAAAATAGCTACTTTCTTCTACACTATCATAAGGTACTGGCGAAAACAATAAAAGTTCAGAAATAAACATAAATGATAATACATCCACAATAAGTATTCAATAAGTAGGTTGCAAGAAACAAGAAAAACATATATTTGATTATAATAACATGATAAAACCAACGTTTAATAGCTCAAAATTTAATACTTCTAAGCAACAATGAAATTCACAAGAGATAATGTATAAATGAAACACAATAACAAAATACGTAGAATGAGCATACTAAAAAAAACACATGGAGCATGTGTGGGACTACACACATAGCTAAAATAGTAATTCACTGATTTATGAGTTATACAAGAGACCTTTCTCTATATTTCCTGACTTATTGTAGACATGTACCTTGTGTCCACAGTATATATTTTGAAATAACATACATGCAAAAGCATATGAGTGACAAAAACAAATTTAAAAAAAAAACATGAATGTATATAATATTGATATTTATACAAGTACCAACATAATAAAATACAATTAATTCTCATTGATACAAAATGAATTCCTACAATCTACCCGACAACAATCTTTGAAGTATTTTAAGATAAGCATGGACCCTTCTTCGATAACAAAATGTCGACAATAATATGAACAAAGTAAACATTAAAATTTTATGTATGAATTTAATTTATTTATTTTGAAACACTGTAATAAGTTTAATCTAAATATTCGAATTCACACGATTCCTTAAATTATATCTCTGTTCCTCACAAACATTTTTTTTTTCTGTATCTACTGTTATAGTTTCATCCAAATTGTTCAAATGCAAATATTTAAATCTTTTTATAAAAGGAATCATTCGGTTGACATGCGTGTTAAATTTCTTTCTCAGATGCTCGACATGCTGAACTCTGTAATTCACTTTGGAAAACCGTTCTACAACTCTATAGGGACCTTCGAACTTGGGTCTGAGTTTTGGAGACAATTTAGATTTAAGGTTAGGTGTCCTGATAAAACATAAAGAACCAATTTGATAATCGTAATGATGCGACTTTGTATTCTTTGTGCTAAGAGCGATGTGCGATGCTTCTTGATTTTTTAAATTATCTAGGACTTTCTGAAAAATATTCTCTAATGAAGGTAAAAGTCTTTCGACGTATTCATACGTATTTTGTGATGTATCAGAGCTCTTTTGATATGTGTACGACAGACGAATGTCTCTGCCGTGTTCTAAAAAGAAGGGTGAAGTGAAAGTGGCCTCGTGAATAGCTGAATTTAAAGCTAACATAGTGTGAGGGAGTTGTTCATCCCAGTCGTTTGTGTCATGAGTGATTGCTGCAAGGATGTTAGCCAGCGATTGATTTGGCTTCTCTACTCTTCCATTTACGTGAGCTGAATAAGTTGAAATATGTCGTTTCTGGATACCCATGACCCTACAAAATTCCAGGAACTCAGAACTTTTAAAATAAGTGGCGTTATCGACAACCAACTTATGAGGGCAGCCCCTGTGTACAATATAATTATCAAAGAAAGCCTTAGATATGGTGCTGGACTTAAGATCAGGAAGTGGAACGATATGAATGTATTTGGTGAATGCATCTATCATGGAAAGGACATAACTATTCCCGCTAGGCGTGGTTTTTAAAGGACCAAAAATATCCATATGACAAGTTTCACCTGGCAAATGGCTCTGTTCCATTGGCTGGTGTGGGGCTAGTGGAATATTGAAAGCGTTTTTTCGAGTTAAACAATTGATGCAAGAACGAACAAAATTCTTAGCATCCTTGTACATATTAGGCCAAAAAAAATTTTCGCTAAGTCTCTGATAAGTCTTAAAAAATTTAAGATGCCCTCCATATTCCGAATGAATTGATTCCAAAACTTTCGCTTTAAGACAATGAGGAACACAAACTTGTTTTCTCATGGCAGTTCTGGGTGACTTATTTGGGCGCTTAGAAAAATGACATAGCACTCCCTCCTCATTAATAAAATAACTGCTAATTCGTGGGCTAAATTCTTTATTATTAATTTTTAGTAGGATGTCTTTTAACGATTCGTCGTTTTTCTGCATTTGTATTAGATCACCAGAATCAGGTAAAGCCAAAGTAATAATGTTGACATAACGAGATAAATGATCGGCGACGGTATTCAAAGATCCTTTTACGTAATGAATTTCATAATTAAATTCTTCAAGTGACAATTTCCAACGTAGAATTTTAGAAGAGGGATTTTTATTAGATAAGAACCCTACTAAAGGCTTGTGATCCGTAAAAACTTTGAACTTCCTCCCCAAAAGAAAAGGCCTAAAAAAATTTAGAGCTGTGTAAATTGCGAAAAATTCAAGGACCGTGGCGTTGTATTTAGATTGCGAAGGATTCAACTTTTTTGAAAAAAAATATAAAGGTTTAACTTCTGAATTAGGATACCTCTGTTCTAAAACAGCCCCGATACCCGAGGAAGAAGCATCAGTCGTGACTTGCAATTCTGCGGCAAGATCAGGTAGAGCCAAGACAGGTGGATTTAGAATAGCGTTCTTAATATCATCGAATGAAGCCTGAGCTTCTGAAGTCCATTCGAAAGGAGTATCTTTTCGCAAAAGATTTGTTAAAGGCAGTGTACGTTTGGCAAAATTTTTAATGTACCTTCTATAAAAATTACAGCATCCTAAAAAAGATTTTATTTGTTTCTGATCTATCGGAACAGGAAACTGATTAATTGTGATCGTCTTATCCTTATCAATGAGTATACCCTCCGGTGTGACAACAAACCCCAAAAATTTACATTTCTTAGTTAAAAACTGGCACTTAGCTGGATTGAATTTAAGATTAGCATTTTCGAAACGCTCTAACACTTTATTAATCAGTTCGAAATGTTCTTGGATGGTTTTTGAAAACAAAATTATATCATCTATGTAAACTAGAGCGCCGTTGTGAAGTAAATCTCCTAATATTTCCTGCGCTATGGATTGAAAAGCTTTAGGGGAATTTTTAAGACCAAAACAAAGTCTATTAAATTCGTATTTATCACCGTCAGGTGTAGAAAAAGCCGTTTTATGTCTATCTCTATTATGAAGTGGTATTTGATTAAATGCGGACTTCATGTCTAAAGCGGAAAAATAATTCGACCCCGAAATCTCATGAAGAATGTCGTCCAAAGTAGGTATAGCAAAATCCTGAGTCAACGTAATTTCATTCAGCTTCCTAAAATCTAGAACTAAACGCCATTTATCTCTCTGTCTGACAAATAAAGCAGGTGTGTTATACTGAGATCTAGATTTTGACACAATGCCCGCACTCTCTAAATCAGATATTTGTTTCCTAAATTCATTCCGAAGATTAAATGGGATTTTATAAATCGGACATCTAATTGGGTAATTATGCTGCAATAATATTCTATGATGTTCTGTATTAGCGGCGGATAATTCAGCGGTTGATCGAGCGAAAGCATCTTTGTGTTTTATTAAAAGTTGCATTAATTTATTCTTTGTTCTAGGATCTAATCCAGAGAAGTTAAAGTCTTTTTCAGATAATTCGGGTAAGGTATCTTGTGATATTGGTAAATCTACCGAAAATTCTTCATAACTATTAACAGTGCAGATTTTCATGTTTTTATTTAAAGTTATTATGTGTTCGGAATTATTCGTAATTTGTAACTCGGTTGTGTTAAGTTGAGAATCAAAAGTGACATGCGGTGAATTTATATGTATACCCTTATTTTTTAATTTAGCAGCACCAACAATAGTCGCAACTACACTAGAATGAGGCAAAACTGGTACCTTAAAACGAACATTTTTAACCTGCTTTGGACCAATAATAGTTTTATTTTCCAAAATTCCAAATATATCACACACAGTGTCATTTTGCAACGAAATTTCACAATTAACAAATGGAATGGAATTCTCAGCTATTCTCAAACAATTAAATTTCGTATCTAACATCGCGTGCCTAAGTTTAATAAAATCGAAGCCCAAGATCGCTGTGTAACCAATATTTAATTCCTGCTTAGTGACAAAAAAAATTTGCTCACAATGAAATTTCCCTAAAGCTAAATGTATCTTATAACAACCCACTATTTCCACTTCCCCGTTATTTACTGCCTTGATTTTTACAAGAACTTCCAACGGTTTCATATATTTATTCTTTATTTTGTCGAAAAGAGAATTTGACAACAGTGAAACAGAAGCTCCAGAATCAATTAAAATATTGAACTTATGGCCCCCAGAGCTTGCCTCGACAATCGGTAAGTTAACATTACAATTTGGAGAGAGATCGCCCAATTGCCCGTGTTCTAATGACGTCTCCCTCCTCGAAAGTTTAAATTCCCTGCGTTCCTTTGACCGTGAAAATGTGTTTGAAAACCACCCCGAAAACCTCCCGAGGGCGGTGATTCATAAATCACTCCCCTATTCTGCGTGACATTGTATCTCTCTCTCTGTGAATAACCGTTTCGACCTCCTCGCGAACGTCCCGGAAACCCAAGTGTATTCTCTGTGAGGCTTTCATCTCTCATCCGTTTTCGGCACTCGTTTTGCTTATGACCTATCCGTTGACAATAATAACATTGAAATGAAACGGGGTTTCTGCGAGGGAAATTTCTCGATGAATCAGAGTGATAGGCATTTACGGAGTCCTTGGTTTGTTGTAGTTTACCCACTCTTATATTTAATTCCTGTACGCGTTCCGCAAGAGCTGAAACAATCGCTGATTCTCTGTTATTCTCTCCCGATCCCGCGCGATCGTTTGTCGCTATTTCATTAAGTCTCTGATGCTGCTCCTCTAACAATGCGGCCGAAATGGACTGTTCGAATGTCGTGGGGTCCCTCGCCAATACGAATCTTCTAATATCATTTTTCAGCCCACTAATGAATCTCGATTGTAGAAGTTGATCATTCGCCTGTCGGACTGCCAACGATGCCACAACGTTATGCGACTCGAAAACCTGATTTCCCAATTTTTTGATTCTAGATGCGAATTCCTGTACAGTCTCAGAAATTCCCTGCTGACAAACGGAGAACAGTTGAAGTTTTGTGGACAATGGAACCGTGCATTCGAATCTCTTAAGGAGAATTTGAGACAATTGTTCGAAGTCGTGAATATCATTATTGCTGGGGTCAGCAAAAAAAAATTCTTCCGCTACACCTGAAAGTTTGAGTTTCAAAATTGCAGTTTTCTCATTATCTGCCCAATTGCCTAACTTCGCAACTTCGTTAATTTTATTTAAAAATTTTCTAACACTCGAACCCTCACTGCCCGCAAATTGTGGGATCAACTCAATTAAATTAAACCGATCGGAAGTAGTATGCAATTGAACAGGATCGGCCTGACGAGAACGAGGCATTATGCGAATTTTATCTAAAACCGGTGAGTTGCAATTAAGATAAAATTATCGGCAGAATGAAGTTAAAAAAAAATTATGTTAACATTCTTACAAAGAGAAGGATCCATCTCCATCCAATATACCAGTGCCTAAATACATTAGAACAATATGGGATCGAAAAAAAAAAAGAACTTTGCAACCTTTAATCTACCGAGGAAATTAAAAATTAAACTTGCGAGGAAAAAATAATTTGCTTTAAAGTTAACGCCAATGTATTCAACATTACAACAATCTTAAATTTATTATACATTCGAACACAACACATTAGCGATTGCCCAAATTCATCTAAAAAATTCACGCGTGAACGAAAGAGGTGAAAAAAAAATTTCCTCGAATCCTGGTCACTTGGCACCAGATGATGCAGCGCTACAATTACTTCATTAATTTAACATATTATGTCTTACGCAGGTTCGATTAATTTCACTTATGTCTGCATCATATTAGTGGTTAGTACTTTAAAACTCAATTAATAAAACAATGAAGTTAAATTCGTTTATTATGTTTAAAACATTACTAAGTTAAAATAATTACACTATTCAATTTTTAGAATAAGAATACAGCAACATTCCACTTATCTGAAACGGAGGCATGGAGCTGGGTGGTACTTGGACGGCCTAAATTCAACTCTCTTAATCTGAAATCATGGTAATCGGTCTTCTGCTAATCTGTAAAATCTCTCTCTAAATCTCTGTAAATCTGTGTAAAATCTGCGTAATATCTGCCGAGAAATGTCCCGGTTCCTCCTTTTAAGTGGAGGCAAATTACCCCCTTTTTCATCCGCACGCACTTTGGTCCTGCCTAACCATTGGTCAGGAACCAAGCGCAGAGTCACAAATTTCGCGACGACTCTTCCAAATTATGAGTTCATTCAACTTTGCTGACCAGCCGTTGTGACCCCCTCAACTAAGGAATGCGACAACATCCTGTCAACAAGAAACAAGGGGAATACACACAAATTGCATGTGTCTTAGGGACCATCTTAAAACCCGATCAGCATCTAAGCCTTCCAGCCTCCAAGCCACCCATCAGTACATATACTGTTATTCAAACCCTAAGGTTTCTTTGATAATTGAAGTATGGGTTTGAAATTTTTATACATGTTCTGAAATGTATGTTTTGTAAAACTGTGCATGAATTAGCTCTAATATGTTTAGTACTTTTTCTAAAAAATTCGAAGTCAAAATTAATGTTTTTTGGAATTTTTGGAAGTTTAACTATAAAAAATTTAATAAAATATCAAAGAGTAGCAGCAGAAAAAAAACCGATGCGCAGTTTTATGTAGTATATTATAAGGTATTTGGAAAAAAATTTGAATGAAAAGAGACATATTTAAAAAAGCCTTAGGATTTAAAAAATGCTTTAAAAAACTAAAAAAATTTAAATTTTACAAACATTTTGCAACAAATTAAAAAAAATTTGTATGGAATTATTGTTAAATATTAACCTTCATGAAATACAATTAAAACCAAATATTAAATATTAAAAATAAAAAAAATTGTTAAGATGGTACCATATCGCCTTAAATCAAAATATCGCTCAAAATTAACTGATATGCACCTAAAATATTTAATTTTGTTAGCATCTTCACGAGCTATATAATCCAAATATAAACGATTTAGTAAAAAAACTACAGATTTAAAAGCCACATAAAGAGACTTCTTAGTAATCATTTAAAATTAAATGTTTCAAGTTGATTATTTTTATTTTGTACCTTAGCTAACTGACTGATCCTGTAAAAATTTATCAACAATAAAATATAAGTTTCTACTTTTGTTTTATTTGTTATACCATTTTCTTTTTACATTTTCACTGTATAGAACTTGCATTTAAAAGTATGTTTTTGGTGTAAATAACCCATAACAAGCCTATAAGTAACACTTTTTTACTTTTATATATTTTTTAGTTTGGTGGAAAAGTTGAAAGTGGCACGCGTAATTTTTTTTTATCAGATTGTGGCACGCTTCCCAAAAAGGTTGGCCACCAGCTTACTCTCCCCGACAATCACGCATCATTCAACTTCTAGAAGAACTCTCATTTCTACGGCACCTCATCCATTTTTATCCCACAAACAAGCAGAAATTTTTAACAATTTTTCTAAATTAAAATTGCAGTTGGCCCTCATATTTATCAAAGTCCGTTGTAGTCCTAACAAAACTCAAAACAGTATTAGTTTTGCGATTGGGATCTAGCCTTTTCTTCCACACATCTAATAAGGCACGCCGAGTAATACCACAACGCTGAATAAAAAATCATAACTATGGGAGTAGCAGGAAGTAGCAGCTAAATTTGGTTTTAAATTAAAGGACTCTTTCTACCCTATGTGACTTAAGTGTTACTGTGATCAATCCGTGTCAATCCCAAAAGTTCTAGTCCATTAAACACAAAAAACCAACATACGTTTGTCGGAGTTACATGCTGTGCTAAATGTTATGTTTTTATAATTTTTAATCGAACTTGAACCTAATTTGAAAGTCAAATCAAGAAATTACTTATCCATTGCATGTGTTTTGAAAAAAAAAACCGCTAAAATCTGCAAAACCTTTTCCAGACGAAACAATTGAACTTCCGACTAGAAAATGAGGCTCGCAAGTGTTTCCTGTAGAAAGAACAAACCCAATATATACCGATGGTTGTTGAAAATTTCCATTCGCGTACTGACAAAAAATGTTTACCACATGGCTAGGGAACTCAAGAGGACCATAAATTGTGGGTTGTTTTTCATTTCTGCACAATTTCATTTTGGGGTTTTCGTGTGCCAGATCGGGAAAACTGACCACTGTGCGACGTTAATATTCACGCACTCATTCGCTATTCATCTAATTGCTGAGAAATTAATTTGCCTCATCAAGAACCAATATTTACATAGATTTAACTGGATAAAAACCACTGTTGCCAAATTGCCCAGGCTAAATTGCTTGAGAAAATTCCTTTTCAAATAGGGTCTTAGCAAAAATATCGATTTTACAAAAAATCCTGATGTGATGGGAGAAAATGTAGGTCATTTTCGAAATCAGCACACTAGATAATATAAAAACCACTGAAAGCCTCTTTTGTACTTCTCCAAAACTTTAATTTTGTAGCTCTGAGTAATTAATAGAGTGTCTATTAAGTACACTATATTAATTACAGTCTATTAACAATTATAATTAATACAGTCTATTAGTTAATTACACTCTTCTGTACACGACGCCGCTCTATGATAGAGTCTCTATCATAAAGCGGTGCCGATGAGCATAGAGCATTTATACAAACGTAGTGGCACTATTTCTGTAACCATTTATTTTTGTGTAATAATAATTCTAAGTTACAATATTATACTTATTTGGTGCTGCGTCCCATGCATAATACCTCAAATTAAAAGATACATAGTTACCTCTTTATTGGTTTCAAGTAAAAAGTATATATATATAAGTACAAATACACATTTCTAAATTATTTAAGTATGAAGACACGGAGTAAGATTAGGATTATTCATGTAGGTTCATGGCCTAAATCGCTAAGTAATAATTTTATTGATTATACTCTTCACATAAAATGAGTTATTTTCAAAATAAAGATCGAAACAATATATATTCTGTTTCGCAAAGAGTATGCACAGAACAAAAGAGATCGTTTTCTAATAATCATTTCACTAAAAAATTAAACATGGCCCAGTGCTGAAAAGATCTTTGATTTGTTATTCAACTAGTATTGGCAGGGTTTTTCGTTTGACTTGCAAACTTTTTTCTGAAACAAATTCTTAATACACAGCCGGCATTTCTGATTGGAAACACGTAACAAGTTGTTTAGAAAATCATGAAAATTCTATTGAACGTATAAATGCAATGTTAGTTTGGTTGACACGAAAAGAAAATAAGTCTTTTCTAGATAAACAATTACAGGAGAAACTAATAAAAGATACAGAATATTACCACAATGACGTGTTATTGCGGTAGTATTTAGCTACAAGATGTTTAGCATTTAGAGCAGGGGTACTCAACCTTTTTTTACGCTGGGCCACATACATTTGGTATGTATTTTACGCGGGCCTCAACATGAAGATTAATAGAGAGGCGGAAGCTATACGATCAGGACATTTAAAATGTAAAAAATTGGTCAAAATATAAAATCTCATAATTTTGGATCTTATTTTAAAACTATACCAAACTCTATCAAACAAAACTCACAAAATATATTTCATTCACTTTTTACCCAATTACGGGGGGGGGGGGGATTTTTCAATTTCCGTTTATCAATGATCCCAAGCACCTTGTCTGCATTCTACTGTCATAAAAACAAAGCTGCGAAGTACTTGGATAATTTGATTTTTTTCTTTTGACAAAGCCTTGCATATTTTTGTTTCAGATATTAATTTATCAAACGCAGCATGGTAGCAAGTTTTTATTGAATTACAGAATGAAATCAGTATTATCTGTATAAACTGTCTGTTCTTATTGAGCATTTTTGTTTCAAATTTATTCAAATATTTTTTGATTTTATAAAAAAAACTATCTGAACAAATAACTGAAATAATCAAAGAGTACATCGAAAAGCATTTAAGAAGCACTCTAACAACTTCTGTAATAATTCTTAAGTTTATCATTAAGAATTTCATATGTTTGTAACTATATATAATGTATTAAATTTTATGGCATGCTTTATTTTCCTCTTCTTTTTGGTTCTCCTCATATAGGTAATTTTATGGGTACCCTGAAACTGCTAGCAGAGTTCGACTCATTCATTCGTGAATATATTGAACTGCGAGAATTACGACGAAAATCATTAATATCGTACTTATTAAAAACAATATATGAGCAAATAGTTGAGATCATGGGCAAGCAAATCATTAAACAATTATATAACTCAAATAAATAACAATGACACAAAGTACTATACAATAGTGATGGATTCAACAGCAGATTTGTCCCACAATTACTAACTTGCTATTATACTACGATTATGTTTTCGGGGAAAATTGTATGAAAGATGTGTCTCTTAATTAAGATTATTAGTCACACAGGTTTATATTTAATTATCTACAAGAATTTTTACAAGCAAATGGACTGCTATTGGATAATTGTAGGGACAGAGTCATATGACAACGCTGCCAATATGTCCGGTCCATATAATGGTGTGCAAGCTCTTCTAAAAGAAAAATAAATAAATTCGCTAATTATGTGCCGTGTGCTGCACATTTTCTTAATCTAGTTGTGCAGAATCAGTTAAGGTTGCAACTGAAATCGTGAACTTCTTTGGTTTAGTGCAACCAATATATGTTTGCTTTTCTACTTCGACTTATAGGTAGAAACTTCTAAATCTTGAACTTAAACTGAAATTTACCTTAAAAAGGTTAAGTCAGACCAGATGGTCTTGGCACTACGATCCTTTTGAAGCCTCAAGAGATAAATATAGTAATATCATGAATATTCTTAAGACATTTAGTGACAAAGAAAATGAGAAAATTGATTTTCAAAAAGAGGCAGCAAATTTCTTTAATAAATTAACAAAACTCAAAACTGCCATTTTAATTATATATTGGGAAGAAATTTTAGAAAGATTTAATTGAGTTAACAAAAAATAAGATTCTTGGGGTTAGGACATCTGTAAAGGAAATAAGTTCGTTATGTCATTAAAAACGTTTATAAGAAATGTACGACATGTGAATCAGATCAAAAATCAAAGGAGTATCAAGACGCAGCCAAAAAATTAAGTCCTAATGTAGTAACAGAATATAGCGATGTGAACTAGAGACGGGTTATTTCAAAATTTGCAGATAAATTCACAGAAATGGCTGTGTATGGGACAGAAAAATTTAAAAGAGACACGATTATTGTAGCGTTAGATAAGGTAATCCTTGATTTAAATAGAAGAAGTCAAGTATATATATGCAGGATATAGTAAGAAACTAAAATTTTTGATGGATTTGCAAGATCAAAGTAAGGAGAACGTCGACCTGGAGAGTATACGCGCTATTACTGATTACTATTCAGATGATGTAGACCAGGGGTCGGCAACCTTTTAGCTGTGGCGTGACAAACCAATCTACCAATATGATTCAGCGTGCCACACAGTAGGACATTTTTGAAACAATTCGATTCCCGTGATAATGCATGATATATAATATAATAAAAAAGATAATATAATAATATGATATATAATATAGTAATAAAGATCAATAATTTAGATATTTACATTTTTTTCTATCAATTTTGTTTCATATAAAGATATTTTTAACATAAAAATAATCGACTTAAAATACATCTATTTTTTCAACAACAAAAAAATTAAAATTGTACATACATTATGCATTTTTAGACAGATTTATTCAATTGAGAAATAGGCAAAATAAAATATAAGCATTTCCCTTCATTACAGTTAAATAAAAATTTTAATACGAACTTAGTGCTTGCACCGCTCAACTTTCCTATCGCAAAATCAGGGGCATAATGTGTGACTTTCAATTTGACACAATTCTGAGCATGCAGTTGATAAACAATGTCTTTGCGGTCTCGAAATATTTTTCAAGTGAACAAAAATTTTTCACTTTGATATGTGGAACCAAAAACAGAAAGCAGAATAAACATGCAATTTTCTATCTTTGAACAATCAAATCTCTCCAGCTATGACACTCAATAATCTACAAAATAACTGTAAGTTTATCTTGAGAGTTTTGTTTCAGATTTTTTCGTAATTTTGTAAATGTTCATAATTTTGAAGATGTTTTTCAAATAATGTCCATTACAAATTTATCCAGCATCCAACCATCCACTCAACAATTGACAAATTTGTAGAGTAGTGCAGAGTGCCACTGAAAATTGTACCGCGTGCCACATTTGGCACGCGTGCCATAGGTTGCCGACCCCTGATGTAGACCAACATTTAGTAAATGAAGGTGTTCAATTAAAAACTTATCTAAAAATGTGCTGGAGTCCTATACTTGTAATGATATATTCAATTTAATTTTTGAAAACAAACTAGTTCAGGTTTTTTCTAATTTGTATACCATTTTAAAGATTTTTCTAACGATCCGTATTACTAGCTGTGAAGCGGAGCGTGCGTTCTCTAAAATGCCCAACATATAAAACAAATATAGGTCAACAATGACTAATACTAGGCTTAATTATTAATCACTTCTTTCTGTTAATATTGATCTCACCAAAGACTTAAAATGTGATAAGCAAATAAAAGAATATTCAGCATAAAAGTGTAGAATTTTTTTTTCTTCTTCTGTAAATTATGTTATTGCTTGTAACGTATTTAAACTGTTTGGGGGGGGGGGGACTTTAAGTTTCGTATATTTTAAATTTTCCTCACAATAATTTTTTAGGAAAAAGGCAAAATTTTTAATTATTTAGGGGGCCCCCAGATTTTGTTAGCAAAGGGCCCCAAAGGTCATGGTCCGAATCTGTATATAATTAATTTTAGAGTTGAATAACTTTGTGATACTTATAAGTACCGACAGCACACTGGGTGTTGGAGCAAGAACTTAGTTTTCTTTTCGTCCGTGTGACTTATTGTTGTTTTTGTTGTGTTGTGAGTCATCAGTATAGTGCAAGAGACTTGTGCAGTTTTTGGCATTTCTTTTACATTAACATTTCTTTTTCTTTTTTTTATTGTTTTATTTTAACGTTTTCAAAAAATTTTGTACTTTGAATCTGAACTTGTTTTTTTGAAGTAAAAACTTCTTTAGCTGCGTTGGGCATTTTTTGGTAGGGGAAAATCTTATGAGTTCGCGTCACCGACATGCTTATAGCAGTATATGGTTGCCGTTTATATTTCGCCTGGAAAATCTATGAGACAGATACAACAATTTTTATTCGAAAATTTGATGATTTATACAAAAGAAGGTTCTGAAATACTCGAAAAAAGATTTGGCGAAAAATATAATAATGTACCGATGATTTTAAGCGGAGACTTCCATATTAACTTTGCAGATGATAAAAATCTACCACTAATTGAATTTCTAAATGAAACACTTAATTTAAATATGTCCAATGATCGAAAACTCAGTACTACAAAATATAAAACGACGATCGATGCGGTTTTTACACACACACACGCGATACTTAGATAAATTTGAATCAAACATTTTCCTTTCTTACTTTAGTTACCATAAGCCTATTGTATCTTTCTTGGAACAAAATGAAATAATTGAAAGAACAAAATTCTAAGTATTGTTGAAATTAATGATGACAATGATGCAAACAATTAAATTAATGTTAAAAATCAAGTACATTTGAAATTTAAGTAAAAACAAATACTATGCGTAAATAATATGATTGTATATTAATTGTTATTTCAATTGAATTGTATTTATATTTTATCATGATCTTGTACAACCCGTAATATATTTGAATAATAAAAAACCATATAAACATGTGCATTTAGTTGTTGCTCAGAATGTCAATAGATGTGAAAACCAGATTGATGTTGATAACTTTAATTCAAACGTTATGAAATTTCAAATTTAAGTTCTAAGTTTTCACTTCTATCGGCAGTCTCTACAACTGTTTTTTTTTTTTTGTTTTTTGCCACACAGTTAAATTAACTATCTATTCTTATTTCAAAAATTAACAACATTTTAATTTCTGTATGTGTAGCTGAGATGTAACACAATAATAGGAGATTTTCAAGGTGCTATAATTATAATAATTATAATTATTTCCTTTTCTTAGAATGTCTGGAAAAAAGAAACTGTCTTCAAGAGGCTTTGGATTTATTCCAGAACCTACTATCTGAAATCAATGATGTGCTAACAGATAATGTTTTAGATGAAGAAGTCCCAGCAAATTATCTGCTGGAATTTTCGTTAGATTCTTAGAATAATGATCAAGAGACTGAACTCAAGGTGCAGTAGTTCATGATAAGAAAATACAGCATTTTTTACCCCAGGATGCATTACAACATTCAATCCCAGGATGCAAAAAGCATTCAATTGAAACCTCACCCGAAATGCACAACGTGTAATGAATTTCTGTGTATCAATGTGAAAAAAAAACTGTTTCTTTGAATATCATCAAATTAAATTTATGTGTAAAAAAAATAAAATTTAAAAATTTAATAATCTTTAAAAAATAAACATTTTGTGCTGAAAAATATTAGTGTTCTCTGGTTATTTAGCATTTTTAAGAGTTAAAACAGCGTTAAAAAAGTCATTCGGTCTTTTCGTATTATGAGAATATTTGAGACCTTTGTGGACTGACACGGTACTTCAAAGCGCCAATTTAATTAATTAGCTCTAACGAATTAAAAGAGACGGAAATATAAGAGACGGAATCTAATATAACGATACGGGACTCATCCGAGGCCTCGTAAACGGAGAGAATAAATACACTTCAGACCCGTTAATTAATATCCATTGAAGAGCAAGACTAATTCCACAGCCACGTAATTCCAGCTTCAAATATCAAACTCAAGGATAAATTCAACAATGAATAAATGATAGTTTAAAAAACTAAAAAACACGCTTTTATTGTAGTTCGAACTAAAAAATGAAAAATAAATTATAGTTTGAAAAAAAAATAAAAAACACGCTTTTATACTGAATTGAACTAAAAAGTAAAAAAATAATTTTTAATAAAGAATAAAATGATTAACGAGAAAATGAATGTCATTGGGGTAAAAGCGTGGGGTGTTCTATAAATGTATCAATTGTTATAATTTCTAACTTCTATTCCGAAAAGCTAAATTAGTGTAAAAATGTAATACAAAGCACCCCACGCTTTTACCACAATGACATTCATTTTCTCGTTATATTCATTTTATTCTTTATTAAGACTTATTTTTTTACTTTTTAGTTCGATTCAGTATAAAAGCGTGTTTTTTAGTTTTTTTTCAAACTATAATTTACTAATTCATTCTGCTGTTAACACTACTTTTGACGTACTGATCATAGAACGTGAGATTGCTGACAAATCTAATCTTTATTTTGCTTTGATAATTATGGATTCCACTCAAAAGCAAGAGAAACGGCCCTTTTCAGGGTCAAATACTTCTTCATAAGTTCGATATACGGACTTTTTTTAGCAGTTTTTTGGCGCCTTTTTCGGACGATTCTGCGCCAGATTCTGTCTACCCTGATTCCCCCTGTTCTCCGGTTGGGTTCCGCGGGGTTTTTGTTTTATGATTTTCCAATCAGAGCAGTAATTTTTGTTTTGTGTGTGGGGGGGGGATAGAAGTCTATAGATTCTCTCTTCCTTCTTTTCATCTTAGATTTTCGACTGTTCAGACATGGATAGTTCCGGACAAGAATCCACTGCCTTTATTTCCTATTATTTCTCAATATTTTTAAGAATATTTTTTATTAATAATATTTATATATTATTTATTAATAACAATTTTTTATATTTTTTAATAATAATTTTTATTCTATTTATTAATAATAATTATTTAATATTATTTAAAGTTCATTTTTAATTATTGATTAGGTTGAATATTCTTTCATTATCAGGTTATATTTCAATTTTTTTATTATTACTTTATTTCTTATTCCATATTATTTATTAATATTTCTTTTTAATTACTGATAAATTATTTAATTATTGATTAGGTTGACTTAGTTTGGTCACACACACACATTATTAGGTTATATATTCTTTTATTATTATTGTCTTTATCCGTATTATTTATTAATTTTATTTATTTATTAACAACCATTTTTACTTATTGATCAATTATTCCAGTTATTGATTAATTGATTAGGTTGACTATCAATACTTACATTATTATTATTAATTTTCTAAGAGGTTAATTTAAATTTTAAAAAAACTTTGTTATTTTATATACCTTTAGTATTGTAACCTGTTCCCTCTAACCATGGGACTATTTGCAGTGCTTATCCCCAAGTATAAGAAAGTTCCATCAGAAATAGTTCCTGTTTCTTTTTCTGGCAAAAGAGCCCCATTTGGAAAAAAAGGGAGTACTTAGTCTTGATTTTGTTTATGAAATATGTATGAATTAGAAACTATTTTTAGATCTTGCGAGAGAAACTCGTCCGATTAAATCAGAATTTTTTGTGCTCCAAGTGCAATGTTCCGATGAAGTTTGGGAAAGAAAATTCTATTTCGGACTGTTACTCATAGATTTGCAGAAATTCCAGG
>BMAO01000132.1:0-29133 GCA_019973975.1 Trichonephila clavata
GAAAAGCGACTCACTCACTGACTGACTGACTGACTAATCACGAAATCTCTGGAACTATTCAACCTACAGACTTGAAATTTGGTAGACATGTTCCTTTGATAGAGAAGACATCAGCTAAGAAAGGATTTTCCGAAATTCGAAACGCAAGGGGCGTTACGGGGGTTAAGGCTTTAATAATAATTGTTTCCATGTTTAAACTACTTGATGTACAATCTTGAAATTGGGTAAGCGGATTCCTTTCAGAGAGTAGAGATCCGCTACAAAATGAGTTTGCTGAAAATCGACCCCCAAGTGGCGTTGCAGGGGCTTAGGGGCGTTATAGATAATTATTTCCATTTTTAAACTATTTGACGCACTGTCTTTAAATTTTATATATATATAGATTCCTTTCGTAGAATAATGATCAGTTACAAAACGGGTTTTGTGAAAACAGACTTCTAAGTGGCGTTGCGGGGGATTAAGGGGCGTAATAGATAAATATATCCGTTTTTTAAACTATTTCACCTACCTGCTTGAAATTGCTAGGTAAGTTTCTTTCCTGGAGTAAATATCCGCTACAAAATGGGTTTTGGGAAAATTGACCCCCAAGGGGTGTTGCGGGGGCGGGGGGTTTAAGGGGCGTTATAAATTCCTATTTTTAAGTTATTAGACGTACAGTCTTGAAACTTAGTAAAGCAGACTTCCTCTCATAGGGTAGAGATACGCTAAAAATGGGTTTCGTGAAAATTGCCCCCAAGTGGCGTTGAGGGGACCTTAAGGGGCGTTATAGATAATTATTTCCATTTTTAAACTATTAGACGCACAGTCTTTATATTTGATAAAGAGATTTCTTTCATAGAGTAGAGATCAGCTATAAGAAGGTTTTGTGAAAACAGACTCTAAGTGGCGTTGCAGGGGAATAAGTGGCGTAAGAGATAAATATTTTCGTTTGTAAACTATTTGACCTACCTGCTTGAAAATTGGTAGGAATGTTTCTTTCATGGAGTAAATATCCGCTACAAAAACTGGTTTGGGAGAAAATTGACCCCCAAGGGTATTGCGGGGTTAAGGGCAGATATAAATAATTATTTCTTTTTTTAAACTATTAGACTCACAGTCTTGAAATTTGGTTAGCAGATTCCTCTCATAGGATAGAAATACACTGCAAAATGTGTTTTGTGAAAATCGACCCCTAGGTGGTGTTGCGGGGGTTCAAGGGGCGGTTATTGATCATTTTTTTGCATTTTTAATTAATTGGACGCACAGTCTTCAAATTTTGCTAAGCAGATTCCTTTCATAGAGTGCAATTCCCTACAAAATGGGTTTTGGAAAACGGACCCAGAAGTTGCGTTGCGGGGGCTCAAGTGGCGTTATAGACAATTATCCCCATTTTTAAACTGTTAGACGTACAGTCTTGAAATTTGATAAGCAGATTCCTTTCGTAAAGTAGAGAAACCGCTACAAAATGGGTTTCGCGAATATCAACTACTAAGTTTAATTTCGGGAGATTAAGAGGGCGTAATCGATAAATATTTCCATTTTTAAACTACTTGATCATCCTGCTTGAAAATTGGTAGGCCATGTTCCTTTCATGAAATAGAGTTCCTCTAACAAAGAGTAAAATGAAAATTGACCCCTAAAGATGTTTGCGAGGGTCAAGAGGAGTTACAGAAAAAAATTCTGTTTTTAATTGTTAGACCCATATACTTGAAATTTGTTAAGCATGTTTCTTTTGTTGAATAGGGATCCACTAAGAATAAATTTTAAGCAAATCAAGTTCTGGGGGTTTGCAGGGGTTAACTGGGACGTAATTGACAAAAAAATATCCTTTTTTCGATTTACAAGGACTATAATAATGAAATTTGGTTTGCATTTTTTCTTTTGTTGAATTGAAATCCGCTAAGAGCGGTATTTTGGAAAATGGCTCTCAACGGGATTACGGGGATATTGATAGTAAAACTTTTGTTTTTTTCTCTTTAGATTTAGACTTGAAATTTGGCTTGCGATGTTCAATTTACGGAGTAGAGATCCACCGAAAATTGGTTTTGCGGGAATCCACTTGGTTTTTGAGTTACGAAAGAGCAAGCATCATTCTATGTTCAATTTTAGAGATTTTAGGAAATACAAATTAGATGAGTTCTGCCCCTTTTTTTTTATCAACAGGTGACAGTTACAGGTATAAGTATATTTTTCAATTCAATCGAATTCTTAATGCTAGGACTTAGATATCAATAATTTATACATATATATAAGTAGTAAAAATTTAAAAAACATCATGAAATACCCAGCGAAGCGGCGGGTAACAGCTAGTATTAAATTATAAATCTATTTTTTATTTTTTAGAGGCAAAATTACGATTAAACCCTCAAAATCTGCTTATCTAGCTCCGGGATGTTTTTTACCCGTAAGATTTTGGTCTGAAACTGATATGTAAGTATTTGTAAAGCCATAACAAATCACAAACACTTATTTACTCCAAAGATATTTACTAATTAGATTAAGATTATGATGGAAAGATCAATACTCTTAATCCGTTTAGGAAGAATTCTACCCTTTTTGCTGTAAATAAGCAGAAGAGACGCAGGCCAACTGAAACCACCCTCATAAATACATCTACTTTGTCACGGATCAAAAACCTTTAAGATACTTCTTCAAAATAACGAACTGGAAGCATTGGAAGCGTGTTCTACAGTATTGTCTGTTTGGTAATGTGCTATTATATCTAGCTCTACTTCAAAACATTTTATATATAAACTCATATCTGCTGTTTCCTTTGTAAAATACACGCATTTCTTTTTTTTTTACACGGTAGAAAACCATGTAAGAATTACACGTGACAAATGGTAAATTTGGGGATATGTTCCACAACTTTAACAAATCGTGAAAGATGAAAAACCTCTAAATATTTTCCCAGAAAACTTTGAAAAACATCTATGTTATATATTTATAAACAAAAGCGCAATGCACTTTTATTAACAAAAAAAGTTGTGTAGATTAAAAATTCAGTTTATATAAGTATTAAAATATAAATTTCAACAAATTAAAATAACAAAATATAAAGTAAACAAATAAAATTCAATTTGAAATTAGTAATAAAATACTATCTAAAAACTGTTCATTGCTACTTTCATAAGCGTGCACGTTTGTTATGAACCGGATCAAAAATGATATCATCAGTAGATGTGCCAAATGTGTCTCGCACAACTGTCGATTTTGGTTTAAATGAAGAGAATTTCGTTTATAATTAACTAAAGGCCTCTGTTGGCCGTTATTTTGTTGTTATAAAGTCTGCTATTAAAGGCTGATTTTTTGGTTTCTCAAGTTTTTATATAATTCTTGATATACTCCTACCCAAAACTTAAGGTATTAGTTGAAATTTCAATGCACGCTGTATGTCAGTAACATGAGTATAAAAATGATGTTCCATACTTGTGTGTGAGTGTGTAGCAAATTTCAAGCCCTCGCGAATTAAATGATCTGTTAATAGCTGAACTTAACCTTCGTCATCATCGACTTCTTTCTTTTGATAAACTGTCATAAATTTGAGCAAGTCGTCCTCATCCAAAGGACACGAATTCCCATATTTTTTTGAATTCGGTCTAGAACTAAAAATTCGCTAAATTCGTGTACCGTATTATTTTAAAATCGTGTAAAAAAGATGGGTGTACTTAGTCTTTTCAGAGTAAAAAATATCTTAGTTACTAATAGCCATCGCTTAAAACAATAGCTAGTGAATTTTGTTCATATGTGTGAATACCTTCATCAGTTAAGTAAACCATTTGTTTTATTTTACTTTGTCAAAAACTAGGGTTATTAATTATTGAAGAGAATTTTTAATTTAAGATTTGCAATAATGTAAAATATATCTAGTAAAAAGAGTGAGTTAAAATATATACACTTTATATTTTATATTTATTTACAGAATATAATACATTTTCACTTTTAATAAAATAATTATACTGAGTAATTACTCCCGTAAAAGTTAACGACACAGTTTAAAATGCATTCTAATAGCAACAAAGAATACAAATGATTTCTTCCGTATAATGTTAATTATTGGGGGAAATCAATTTATAAAAACAGGAGCAAAGCAAAAGAACTTTAACTTAAAATAAATCAAAAATCGAATAAACATATAGTTTAATGAGAAATAATACAAATTTATTTTCATTAGATATCAAGCATGATGTATTTCTTTGTTACGATTAAGAAAAGGTCAAATGAATCAAAATTGATTCAAAATTAACTATACCATTTTAAGAATAAAGTATTTGAAGCATATATACAAAGCTTAATTTCAACTTTATGAGAGATTGTTAAGTCTTATTACCGGAGTATTTAAATAAACTTAAATTGTGTGCCTTGAAGTTTGCTTATACTATGTAACATACACAAAGAGACTATCTTAATTGAAAATACGAAAGGAGCTCGTATAACAATAAACACTCCTTAATTAGTGGCTTTAGTGAAATGTAAATGAAATGAATGATAAAACAGTCTTGAAAAGGAGTATATTTCTCCTTTTCTGTCTCAAGGGTAACTTAAAAGAAATTTCAGCCTATTACGACATATGAGTTTATTGCGAAATATTTGTATGATATATTCCTAATACAGAGTTAAATAAATCATAAATTAATGACATTTTTTATAAAAAACGTAAAGGGAATGCAAAAAATCCAATTAATTTATTATGGAAACTAAATTAAATGGAGTGAGACAAAGGATAGGGAGTTGTCAGAATAATATAAATAGCATTAGAAAGTTTTAGCTAACGGTATATTTGAAGCGTAATATAGAATAAGAAATTTTACATATGTGTGTTCTCTTGTTGACCAAAAATAGAAGAAATTGCTCGGGGATTACAAAAATATTCCATAAAAGAATTATTCTGAAATGGTTCTGAAAAATAATTACCCTTGTTGATCCCTTGACAACTGAACATCTCCACATTGAAATAACATTTGAAACATTTCTAGACATGCATTTATTATGAAAAATAATTTATCCTTGGTGATCCTAACAGCTTAGGTACGTTTCATATTAAAAAGTTTATACTACTTACAAAAGAGTTGAAGTTCAGTAGGAATTTTTGAGTATATTTAAACACACTTGGATGAATTTAAGTGCTTCTGTTAGGCCTCACTTTCTCAAAAATTAGATTGTATTCATTATTTCGTTCGAAACTCAATTCATGATAAAAGTCCATTATGAGTCCATGTTAAATCCCTATGAAAGAAATGCAAATTTTCATTAATTTATTAACAGCTTTAACCTTTTAAATGTCATGCCCGAGATAATCTCTGGTGTGACACTAGAGCTCCAAAATGTCATGCCCGAGTAATATACGGGGTAATTTACTATGGGTTGTATAAATCGCTGTGACGAGGATGTATTCTTTCATCCAACAATCCGAAAACGCCAGAAAAAACATTATAAAAAGAAGTTTTTACATTTAGTAGGCAAAACTCTCTGGAACTCATTTTTGCTCTATAAAAATACTGTCGAGGAATGAATTACATTTTTAGAATTTCGAATTTAAGTTGTAGAAGAGCTTTTACATATATATGATGATAAAGCTTCTGGACAAAATAATCGTGACAGATCACCCACAGTAGATAACCTTGCCTATGTCTTACTCAACGATATTTTATATTCATCCTACTGTAAAACGTCAGCCTACAAGACACAGAAAAGTTTGTTGTGCAAAAAAAGGATGTAAGTGGAAAAACGACAAGGAAAGAAACACAATTCTGGTGTAATGATTGTGGAATTAACCTGTGCTTGGAAAAGTGTTTCCAGTTATACCTAACAAAACTGAATTATCAAACTACTAATAAGTATTCATTTTTACTTAATTTTTTTGAAAATATACTCCACTAGAAGCAAACTTTACTACTGCCACGCTGTGGGGTAGCCACTTCAAGCGAATATGCAGTTGCTAGAAAACCTAAAACTTTTTATGCAAGAAATTAAAATATCGATTTTTAATTACTAAGTACTTTTTATTTTGTACTAAACATTTGATTTTTGCTATAAAAATTGACAATTTATGAACCCAAGTCATCAAAATAACTTGACAGTTAAAGCGTTAAGAATTTTTGAGAGTATCGAGTCTATAGACCTACAAGATTTATGAATTTCAAACGAAAAAAGTACAAAATAATGCTCATCTCTTTTTTTTAAGTGTCTGCGATACATGGCATCATTTTTTGAAATTTGAGCATGAGACCCGCAAAGCATAAATGTAAAAATTTCTTCCATCAGATCAAACAGGATGAATGCAATTGATCTAGCTCGTAAAATGAATCAGAGGAATTCTCAGCGTTCAACAAGTTTACCATGCAACAAACCTAAAGCTGCCCCTATTGATGGATCGCCTATTAAAGAAAACTGCCCCTCGTAAATCTCAGTGTCTTTTAAATGGGATTGCTCAGACCAGTAGAGAACAAGAAACTTGATGGATGGCAGCAGTTTCTTGTTATTATGACATTTTTGTATGTTTCTTGTTTTATTGTATGTGGCTTATCTAGATGATAGACTCATAGTCATTCGAAATATGAAAGCATTTTCGTATTTCAAGATAGTATACCCTTTTTAGAGTAGAATTTTTTTTATATTTCTCACATGTTTTTATTGCTTTAAGCTTAAAATTTGAAGAGAAGGGGAAATTTCAAAAGAACAATAAAAATACATCAACAGAATAATCTTTCAATATTTTTTAAAAGTCTCGTACATTTCTTTGAGAAAATTGCAATTGCTAGATTGATCTAACACAAAGACATTTAACATTTTTTAAAGAATAAAAGGATACTTCAAATAGCTTCAGTGTCTCGTTGATGATGAATAAATAATAATGAGTAAAAGAGAGAGAAGATAAATTGAACTCTATTAAAGAGCATCATGTTTTCATTTAAAGTGCGCACGAGGCGTTAAAGGAGAAAGAATTAAATATTCTTTTTGGCAAGTAATACATAGAAAAACCTTTTACATATACAAATAAATAATAATTTACTATTAAAATGTATTAGTCCATTTTGGAAAGCTTTTGGAAAAAAAAACTTTTTCCAATGCTACTAAACCATATAAAGTTTCATAGAAGATTCAGAAAATCTTTTATTTAATTTTTAATTGATATCTTTATTTAATTTTTAATATATTTGATTTCTAATTAATACATTTATTTGATTTTAATTAATAATTTCATTTCATTTTTAATTAATTGAATACCTTTATCTTTCAATTAAATTTAGGCCCCATAAATAAGAGACATTTTTATGAATCCTTTCATCCTTTTTCATTTATAAATATTTTCTAAAGCTTTTAAATGTTATAACATCATTTATAATACACAATCTAGAAGAAAAGTTTTAGAGTTTTAAAAGATCAACGTAGAAAGTTTACAGAACTGAAGTGTCTTTTGTAAGCTAAGATCACGACTCGTTTTTTATGTAAGAAATAACTAATAAATATCTTCAATCAATATAAAGCTCTTAAATTGTTACAAATTGCTGGTAATGTTTATATAAAGCCCCATTTTTAAAAACCAATAACTATGTTACCTTTTAACAAGTATCTTTTACATTTATTAGGTAACCAAAAAAAGAGTCATTTTAAAAATTAAATGTTCAAAGAGTTTAACATTTATAAAACAAAACTAGATGTAATGGCTATATAAACATTATGTATGTTTAAAAACAAGAGGGAACAGACACGAGACAATATTAATTTTGATGCTCAATGATGAAGCAATTATTAATTATGGAAAAAGCTATAAACATTTGTTATTTAAGTATTCTGCGAAATTTACACTAATGATGTTTTTATTACTTATTTTTTAAAAGTCAATTTATGAAAAAATTTTAGAGTATGCAAACTTATAATTTAACATTTGCTGCAAGGGGACAATTCTTAAAGAAATTATGCTGTTGTTACTAAACTCCTGAATAAAAGTAAATAACTGAATAAATAACAAACAGATGCTACCATATAGTTAAAAGCTTCTTAAATGTGCAAATTTTGTTCAGATATCAGTTAATATATTGTTTTCATGAATAAAGTTATAAATAAGAACAGGATTTTAAGTTAGAATTAAGAAAATTTGCATTTTTATGAAAAACTTCTCTATTGGATAGCGTAGATGTAAGGAAAATAGACGTAATTATTTGAAATAATCGAAATTTTTATTATTTATGAGAACATTACTTAAATTTTACGATATAACATTTTAATCAAGCATTTCTACAGAAATTATTTTTAAATTTGTCTTAAAAATGTTTTATTTTTATTTTTATGAATGATGTTAGCAGCTTTTTGGACTTGGAAAGTGTAGGACTTAATAAGTTGCTCTGCATCAACACTTTAGTAATAGAAAAAAACATTTTCTGCCATTTATTATAAATTTAGTACTTTAAAACATCAACTACATTTTAACTTTTCCTTTTTTGAATATCGCTAATACAATTATCTCAGAATTTTTTTTATTAAATATTGTTTATTTATTACATATACATAAAGCAAGAATATTTTCATCAAATGCTTTTTTTTTCAGATTCAATATATAAACGAGAATTAAGCAACATTATTCCATATTGTCTTTTTTTAAAAATTAAACTCATAATGATGATTAATGAGAGCATATAGCTGCATAACGCGTAACAATAAAATAAATACTAATATCATACACAATTCATATCTGATTATGCAATAGATACCAATAAAATATGTCAATACAAGGAACATATCCATACATTGAGAAATCTCAGCATTTAAAGACAAATTTACTTAATGAAATTAGGTAGTGTCATGATCCACAAAGAAGATGTCAGAGTTGCTTGAATATGAAAGGGTGCAATATCAAATGCTCTTAAAGGTTCCTTCAAAATACAAAGCTTGTAGATACGAGGAGCAATATGAACGCAGAGGGACAAAGATTATTGTAATTCCACTATGGAAAGGCTTCTGAGTCCTATTAAAGAGCCATAATCTTTTGGCTTATTAATTAGTTCTAGGATGACAAAGTTCTTCCTTTCATCTTTGGCCGGATTATCGGATTGTGTTATTGGCGTCAAAGGGAGATATGTAAGTCTGTAAGTTCTCAGTAAGTCATTCTAGCCCTTAGTCTTAATAATCAGAGTAGAAATATTCTGCTTAGTATCTTTCAGGTTACGGAAGAGGAATTCTAAATATTAAAATGGGAATCTTTTAGTTGTGGTTTGATTAAAATTTCTAATCAAATTAAGAACAGTTAATTAAGCGTTATAATACAAATATTTAATTCTAAACCTAACATTTTATAAAATTGATTTAATATTAAAAAACTAAAAAAAAAAAAAAATGCTAGGGTGCTTTAAAAAAAGGAACAGAAAAGCGGACGGACTTTGCCTCGAAATATGTGTAAAAATATCTCAAAATATGTGTATAAAAATGTTTCTTATCTTTTTGGAGGTTGAAGGTTTCAAAATGATAACCAACGTTTGTACATAAAATAGTTTTTTAAAAATATATTTGAAACATTAAAAAGATTATTAATCATTCAAGAAAGCTGAAAATAAAAAAAGATTTCATAATGTTTTGAAACAATTAAGTTGCGTTTTATTGATATAGTTAACTTTATATTAGCACACAATACTTAAAATATTCTCAAAAAAGTAATTATGATCCAATCAATTTATTGAAATGTACCTTTATTTTGGCTTGCAAAAGTGGAACATTTTCTTACATTGCAATGGCATTTGAATTCAGATAGTACTCTACGACCATAAACATTTCCTAAAGTACAGTATAAGTCCCATAGAACTTCAAGATTATTGAAATTCATTCAGACTAAAAAGAAAATTAAAATGAACTCTTACTTAAAACATACAGGAACAGTCTTGGGACACTAAGTAAATTTCTATGTTTTAGTACATAAATAATTCTTACAGGACTTAATGTGACTTCTGCTTATATTCACGTTAATTTTAATTAAAAAGAAGGTAACTCCTCTTGAAAACAAACTTAAATTAACCCTATTTACATATTTCGAAGTTTATCTCAGTGAAAATTAATGATAACTATTATAAAATGATATGGAGTATTGATGGATAAATTGCCTAGTAAAAAATTAATAAATATATATCAATTTTGTGTGTGTTGGAAAAGTATATTTAAGACAATTTTTTTGTACCTTTCTTAGAAGTCTTTATTATTTGACTAAAATAATTTAAGAGTAATTATTGAAATACAAGAACTTATATAATATTTATAAGTTGAAATCTGTTAAGATATTCTTTGAGTTTCTCCTAAGTATCTCGTAACTTTCTTCTTAAAACAAAACTTTAAATATATATAGGGAGTACCTTAAAAATTCCTTTACCTCAGAAATACTTGTTACATTTTGTATTGTAAAACGTCTTATTTTGAAAGATAAAGTAAACAAATATAGTAAAAAATTGAGTCTGCTAATGATTTTTGCACCATCATTGTACCTAATTAAGGGATTTTTAAGATTATGTATACAATTGTTAAAAACCAGTTAAATATATTGAAAACTTTGGTACATATGTCATATCATGATTATCTTATCCTGACTTAGGGTTTATATTTCACGTTACAACCACGGAACAAAGATAATTTACTATCTCTAACCTCAAAAAACCACCAATAAAAGTTTTAACATAGATCTGTCCTGATTTTTTAACGAAAAAAATTACATAGTTGTACAAAAAGAGACTTCCCTTTTATTAGAATTCGATCTTTTGAACATGAAACCTGGAGTATAAATTGCAGCAGAGAAAGAAAATGATGAATATTTCTAAGAAAATAACACTTTTCTTATGCAAGATAAAATCTTCAAAGCTTATCAAAATCTTTAACTTGGGTTAGATACTTCTTTTCACACCATCGCATTTCTACAACACAGTATCAAGAAAGAATGCAACGCGCGCACGGAACATTAAAAAAAAAAAACTTGCAAATCGTATACATCACGTCCAGAAGTTTATTTTTAAAAAGAAACGAAACTTCAACAGGAAGTTCCATAGCAACAGAACCATCTGTGCCTAATGTACCGCACCTAAGTCATAAAAATTACCCGGTCACGGTAAAGTATCAGCTGTAACTGATGGTAACTTAAAATACCAAAAACAGCTTTAATTTTCAAACAATAATTTCTGAAATTCTTTACTTTCCATTTAATAATTATACCTAATGTTTTCTAATATTTACGATCGCGGAATATCTTATTTACGTCTCAGACATGTTGCGATTCTTTATTTTTGAGTGAAGTCATTTTTCTCGGTTCTCTTAAATCGATGTTAGATTAATTACTTAATTAATTGTTCGAGCGCGGGTAATATTTTGTTCTTTTATTAGCGCGCTTTTAATATACAATTCTAGACTTTTTTTGTTGAAGAGTATGAGAGGAAAATTTTTCATTTCCAGTTTTATCAAGCTAGTGGGAAGTTCCAATAAATTTCTAATCCTAACGACCATTCTGGTCTTTATACGTTCTAAGATTTTAGGGAATGAAATTACTTGCAATTTTTTCGTATTCTTTCATTAGAAAGGACGTAAGACCACTTCCTCACTAATTTCCTAAAACGTGTGTGGTTTTGAACAGGTAAAATATTAATTAAGCAGCAGTGTTATTAATGGGGTGTCATAAGCTAAAAGAAGGGAACAAAAAGGTCTAGTTATTTAAGAAAAGGAGTAATGAATTTTCTGAGCTGTTAAATCGGAAGGAAAAATTCTTGTACTCAACAAACTTCCCTCACAAGGAGAACCGGAAGACATTTCTTGTTGAAGAGAAATCGTCTGTTTCCGGGGAGCGGTATTCTAAAACATGTCGACTTCCGGCGAGTATGTTTTCTCTCATTCCAAGTACTTCCGGTACTTTCGAAAACCTATCTCGAGCTAATTCATTCCAGATCGTTCTCGTGTTCAGGTTGCTTTTTTGTGGATGTAATCTAAAATGCGAAACATGAACTATATTTTAAAACATGCTTTATTATATTCAATGAACTTTTTTTACATGGTGAAAATAAATAAGGTTTGATCAATTGGTCAGTGTTGTAAAATCTTGAACATTGTTGCAAGTATTTTGGAAAGAGAAATTTTAACTTAAAATTAAAATTATAGGTAATATATGAATTATCCTATTTTAATTCATACATAGCTAGTATTAAATATTAAAAATGTAAATTTTAATATGTTAATCTAAATAACCTCTGATGGACTTTTTGGATTAGTAATAAATGGAAAACAAATTGTTATTTTTGAAAGCTTTTAGAAAGATATCACGGTTAGCAAATGTCATTCTCAAATGAAAATAAGAGAATCTGTTTCAGTTTTTTGAATGAAAATTGATGTATCGTGAAGGTTAATTAAAATATCACACACAATTTGACTATAATAACAATTATAGTAATTAAAAGCTAAATTTAATCATTCGAATTTTTTTAAAGATAATTATGAAAAAACATTAATCACTTGACATGCAAATAATGTATCTAGTAAACATCTCTATTTTACGTTTTTATGAAAAGCAATTTTATTTTTGTTATATTATTCATTTATAATTATTTTGTAAATAAAACTTTAAATAGGTGCACTTCTAAAACATAATAAGAAGTACAATAAACGTCAAAGGTAGTTTCTTGCTACAACCAGTCCTTTCCTTCACTCTTCTCTCACTCCATTTCAGATTATTCATTTCCAAACTAATACTTGCCCTCTACTCGCACTGTACACTATTATGCATATATAAACTTACAATTCTGCAATATAATCTTACTGCCAATCTTTTGGTTAACTTTAAAAATTCCATGAGAGTTATGTAAAATGCATCAATAGTTCAATTCCTTCAAAATGAATGGAAATTTAATTTCATAAAATGTTAATTCCAGTTTAAACTCATTCCTGGATGTTACTGCATACTCTTATACTTAGATCATGTTTGTACTCATTTATAATTTTTGTTTCTTTCGTCAGAACTTGGAAAAATGCTTAGTAACAGGTTAAGAATAACTGAAATAAATAAATTTAATAAATATCTGTCTTAAACATATAAAAAGTTTGAATAATTCAAAATTTTAGAATTATGCTTTGAATCCTTCTTCCTTATAGCGTTTAGATAAGAAAACATGACAATGGTTGGAAAAAATACTCAGAGGTATTAATAATACAAGAAAAAAAAGAATTAATGAAATTGTTCGAATTTTGGTATTACATCAACAACTTTCATCAATTATGATTAATTATAACTTCTCATTCCCTTCTTTTGACAACCATGACAGCAGAATTCGATTATGAATTTTGATACAAGCAGGAAAGTATTGATCGACAAGCCAACGTGTAATGAAATCCCAGTACCATGCTGACTCATAGGTTGTAAATGGGACTAAAATGACTGCGGGGTCCTGAATTCCGTTTCTTGTGGTGCAGACCATTAGCCCCGTTGTTTTTGTACCTGTCTCAGCATAATAATAGCTCCCTCGATGTTAGGGAGAGACAGCCTTAATCAAAGCTTTTTGCCGCCACTCCTCTTTGGTATAAGGGGATGCTAGTTCCCTAGAGTCGGTGGAAAATCCGTGAGTCCCTCTATGGTTCTAGCCTCGTCTCGTCTGATTCAATCCACTGAATGGTATTATTCCGAACAGCACTCCTCTCAGTGGTTACTTTGCAAAATGTATCTTCAGAAGCAGCTAAGAAGGGGAAAGGACTTTTCTTCTGTAGAAGTTGTTTCACCTTTCTAGCATAATTGTCACAGTGAAGCCTAAACTATGTCCTCGGGAGAGATTCGGATTTTTCTCGAAAAGGTGAATGACGTAGTATTTTTTCAATCTTTTATGTCAAGCTTTTACAATCGAATTTGATCAGTATAAAAACCATCGCACATAAACAAACATAACGCATATAATTTTCATTGATGAAAATTTAATTATAATTTCATGTTAAAATCTCTAATTTTTAAGATTCAAGATGAATATATATATATATATATATATTACTTTTTTTTTTGCAAGAATAAATTCAAAGGAACTAATGGTAATTCTTTGAAGAATGTCTTATTTTATTTAAAAAGTTCATTAATCTCTTACTTCTTAAATTTTTTATGGGAATGATTATTCTTTTGTAAAAAGGAATAGAGATTTTTTTTATACTATATGAGTCATTTCTTTTCGCGTTATTTTTTTAATTGTAAACTGTAGAACAGAATAGAAAACAACATATTTATTCCATAAATTATCGTAAAAGAAAGGGAAAGTAGAGGGAACCTAATGAAAATATAGTTTCGCTGTAAAATAATTCACAAATATCAAGTTTTTTATTTTCATGTGGTAGAAAGCAGAACATCTATCAGGTAAATAATATAATACATATTTTAATTCTTATCAATAATTACTCATCTTTTCTTATCACGTTTTCATGCCTCTTATACAGTTTTGAAAAGTTTTTGAAGGCTGAAAATCCCATGTACCGTGAACGAACAGTATTCTCTAAAGAATAAGTTAAAAATTTTCTAATATTTCTTTTATCTTCTCGAGTGTATTCCATACGCGATCCTTTCAATTTGAGTGCCCGCTGCCTTAGCATCAAGTACATTTTTAGATATCTCCAGTTAATACAACTATTTTAATGTTCAGACTGAAAAAGTTGATTGGTGGTTTATAATTTTCAATACATTTCCTTAAGCCACGTAAGAAATATTGTATCAATAGCTTCTAATTAATTGCTTGTATTTTATATTGTCAACTATCGAACATATACAGGTATATATAATATCAGTTCAAACTTTAAATTTATTGTAAATGAATATATGGCTCTATGCAAGAACGACTAAGTGGTAAATACTTTTCCCTCTCATATTTATATGCAGATCAGTTTCCCGTGCTTTCCAGAAAAAATTCTCAATACCGAACATTGTATTGTAAAAAACTACTGTTATAATGGGGGGGAAAATCCATGATATACATAGGTGTTATTAAAAGAAAGGGACTTTTAGTAGATATTGCTAAAAATTCTATAGTAATCACTGTGTTTTCTTCTAAATTAATATTTTTATTGGCATTCATAAACCCGCAGTAGATTTTTTCCTCAACCATTTAATTTATAAACTCCAGTCTCCAATTTTAAAAGCCAATGTACAGTTACAATATTGTCAAAAACAATAGTGCAGTAAAAACGACAGAGGCAGGAGAAGACGAATTTATGTCTTTTAAAAATGAATTTCCAATCTTTTTTATCGATATATTGTCATTGACTTGTAACGTTATATTTTTAAACTGAATGTGATTTCAACTTGGTATTATTCGAATATTCACTTCCACAGATATCATGTTTAGCTTTCAAACAGTAACAAATTTGCCTCCACGCACTTTTCTTACTTTAATCGCTATTGCCGCGCTCCCATAAGTTGCTTCTTGGTTGACACTTTCTCATCGAAATGAAAGGGTAAAACAGAGTGTTCCCGGCTGTAAATCTCACCGTGTCCTAGGAAGCTTTCACTGTTGCCTTTTTACGATCTCGTAATTCTTCGGTTGTGCTCCTCTTAACATTGCTCTTCTTTCTTAATCTGGATTCTTAAGTACTACTCCAACGGTCATACGGTACCCATTTCCAAACAAAGTTTCTTTGGGCAACTTGAAAACTACTTCGTTAGTTGTAAATTTTCGACTCTGTGGACATTAAAAAAATTGATACGAAAAAAACTTAGCTTACTTCCGAAAATTGCGATGGAACTTATTAAGTTAAAATTTCAGGTGTTAGTTGGACCATTCATGTAACAGAAAAAAATAAATAAATTCCGAAAGGAAATAAATCGTTTTAGAAACTAAAATGGAAGCGTAGCCATTACTCTAACAAATTATGTGCTTAAAACTTACAGATATTGCAAATTGTTCAACAATTGGAACTAATTATTTAACCCTAAAATGCAGGATTTTTTTAAAAATTTTAAAGTTTGCTTCTTATTGGAATGCAGTCATAGGTTACGTAAGAAATAAATAAAAAATCCAGGAAATAATATTAAGTATTTATTTTGAAAAAGTTGTACAAAGACTTTTGGCAACACTATTTCCAAAAAATCTGCATATATCCATAAAACTTTCTAATGACACATCAAGCATTGATACCTTATCTAACAACAGACGTGAAGTAATTTTTTTTCAGTTGATAAATAACGTTTTTATAAGAAACTTGAAATTAGGAAATATCTCTACAAGATCTCTACTCCCTGATCTTTATTACCTACCACATTCCAAAGTTAATATTTATATAGGTAATATAATTCCCTCTAATTTCATCCTGATTAATTTTTTAATTTTAGTTGGTCCTCTCCTTCAGGACACGCGTTTAAATATTTGATTAGTTTATCCGCATAACCGGGATTTAATCGTAATAGTATCTTGAAAGTTAAAAGATTGCATTTTTAGAAGCAAGATTGTAACAGAAACTATCGAACGATAGCTTTCCACCAAACATAGCCTCCGTAGGCGGAAGTCACGCGGATTTTCCCGCCTCATATAAAAAACAGACTCCAAAAAAATTATCTCTGTCTCTTTGTTTTGGTCTTAAATATGTGAACGTCGCTGCTGCTTTTTTTGACTTTGTTAATAGCCGTAGTTGTGTCTTTGCTGTTAATGATTATAAAAGCCTAAATGTGAAGAATAAAAATGGATTATCTCCAACTAAATGATGCCTCGTCAATAACATCCATTCAACAGCTCAAAAATATATATAAAAAAAAAAACATACCACATAATCAACGACAGTTCACTCGCCACCACTATATATATACAACTTACCTCTTAAAATTAATGTAATTTTTTTCTTTCTCACATGATTTATTGTCTATGATTGTCAACGTGCGTTTGGAAATGCACACTCAACTTTTTGAATCAAATTAAGTGGCACTGGAACATAGACAATTGGCAACAATATACATTTAAAGGTTAAACTCTACAAATTCTGTATTTAAATAGTATATAATTTTGATTCTCTGTGTGTGTGTGTGTGTGTGTGGTCGGATATCACATATGTGAAGAAACATGATCATCATGGTTCTCCAACAGATTGCAGTATTTTCTCTAATACGCATAATCTTTAAAACTGTCCTTTTAAATAACCTATTTCCATAATCAAATGTTAAATATTTTAACAAAAGAACTAAGTAGATTAAACACTGAAGCAATCCTTTTCGTTTCACTAATTAATGTTGAAGGAAGCTTTGTGAAAGAATTAATGAAATTCTGATTGAATGCATTGAAGAGGATTAGCCAATTGTTGTGTATTCTGAGCACAAATATGTATTTAACTATTCATTTGCTATTTAAATAGTAAAGGACATTTCTAATCAGTTAGTTAGTAGTTCAAAAAGGCTTGCAGTAAATACAGGAAATCATTTTATAGAAAGTTTTGAACGAAAACAGACTTGAAATTCGATTAGTAAGATTATGGTGTCTTTTAAATTATTAACCAATTTCAGTGCCTTAATTTGAATCCTCTATTATTTCAGTGCTTTAATTTGAATCCTCTATTATTTCAGTGCCTTAATTTGAATCATCCACTATTTCACTGACTTATAAATTTTTAATTATTATTTCTATGTCTTAAATTATTAATAAATTTAAAGTCTTAATCCTTTAAAATGTTTTCCAGTGAGTGAATTTTCAGAGAAAAAATACAGCCAACAAGATTTATGCCATCATCCTACAATCATATAATTATTTGAATAATTATATATAAAGTGCTTATTCAACTCGAAATTAAAGATTCCATAACGAGAGCTGCTTAACCAAAAATGAAGCATTTAAAATCTAGAAAATAAGTATTTTTAATCATAAACTTTTATATGGATAAATCAAATTTATTGCGATGACTTACGATTGAAAAACTGACAAGGATTCAAATAATTCAACTAAAATGAAAAAAATAGCGATGCTTGTTGATGATATTCATCATATCCAGATTTATTTAATGTAATTTCTAAGTATGGGGAATAACTGAATTATTACTAATATATATATAAATACAAAAATATTTCAAAAAGGTCGTAAGTTATTTGTAAGAAAATAAGAACTTGAATGAATTAATACAACGTAAAATAATAAAATGTTTTCGTTGGAAGACTTATTATTTAGATATTTGGGAAAGATATTAAATGAAATTTTCTGATTTTCTGTATTTTCCAGATATCTTAATATTTGTAGAAGAGATAATAGTCTTTATATGTAGACCTGAATAATCTATATACAGACAAGTGGAACTTGGTTTTACTGCAAGATGTGAAATAACTATTTTTCCTAAGCCTTCCATAAATCGTTAAAATTCCTTATGTTTTAATAATATATATATTTGCATTCGTTTTACCTTCCCCATTTTTAGTTCGCATGTTGAGACTTTTGATACTAAAAAAAAAAAAAATAGGAAAAATAAGAATAATAATAAAAAAAAAAATATTAAAATATATGGAATTCTAACGATTTTCAAGTTTGAAAGCATACAAATGTATAATTTAATTTTATAACATATTAAAGCTACAGAAAACTAAAGAGAAAAGGCATTTAAAGTTTTAAAAAAAATAGGAATTTTTCTTCTTACGTAAATTAAAGTTATTGCTTTATTTTCTCTAATTCACACACATATTCGGTTTATGACAAATACACAATAAATACACCGTTATTGAAAGTATTAAATTCCTAGTGTTAGTTTGGTTATCAATCTTATATTTTTGGTAATGAAATCTGCCATACCGTTACGAATTTCAATGTATAATAATTTTTCTTTCTTTGTTTATTTCCCCTATTATATAAATCGGATAATTATGTACAGTTTCAAATATTTTATTCATGATCAAATTTTAAAATTATTATAAATTAATACTTGATAAATAATTACAATAGATGCAAAAATACTCGAATTAATTGTTTAAAAATGCATTTATATAAATACAATATGAGGACTTTTTAAACTTAATACCAACAACTCTGTGGACTATCTATAAAAATATAAACTTACTGCAATCACACATATATTCATTCAAAATCGATCAGTCCTTTCGTTCATAAATATCCTACATGTCGATATAAAAAATTCCGTTTATAGCCACCAAGATATTTGAAATCATTAAAATACTCATCCCATTTCCAACCCAAACGAAAACCAGGTCAGCAATCTCTAAGAGTTTGAGCGAAAAGGCATAAAGAAATCTATTCAATCCTATCGTGAAAAAAGGGATATAACGCAGATAAGTGGCCACATAACTGAAGCATTGGAACTCAGAGAACTGGGCGAGTTTCTCGTGATGTGGCTTTAAACAATATGAAGGATTTCGGAAACTCTGGCGCCTGTGAGGCGCACCAATAACTCTAGAAATGTGACTTTCCTGCTGAATCGGAGCACAGCAACAAGTCGCCGTAGAATGGACAACCTGTTGTCAAAAGGAGGCGCAGTTCTCTTTAACCCGTCACCGAAGACGTAAAGTGGTTTGAGTCGGATGCTAAGAATTTATCATGATGATGTTTAAAACTTGATTCTAAAACAGAAAGACAACACCGAAAGATATATTATTAAAATTAATATTTATCTCCTAGTTGATAATATTGTTTACATTTATCTACTATGCAAGATTTGTTTCTAATTATACTTCGAATTCATTGAATTCTAGGAAATAAGTATATATATGTTAAAAAATTTCATGCAAAAGTGGGGAAAACAGCCTTCTTTGTTATAAATTGCAATTTTTCTATAAATTCAACTAATGCGAGAAACAATGCTTTTTCCCATGAATTTTTCCTTGAGCCTTTTTTTTTTGGTATAGGAAATGAACCTGTAAGAGTGGGGCATACAAGGGGTGGCAGGGAGTCCAAACATCTCTCCCTCAAGGCCCTTGATTTTTTGTTCGATTGATTATAATCACATAAATGTAATACATAAAATAATTCAAAACAAAAGTAACAATAATTTCAGTTTTAATAAATGAAAAAATAATTAATTATTATTTATTAATAATTAATTTTTTATTAATTAATGCTTATTATTTATTCAATAATTTATTTTTTGCTGTTTTTTGTTCCCAACAGTCGATGAAATCAAAAGAATATATTTGGTGGCGAATTGGAGTATGATACGGGAATGATGGACTTTCTACCCTTGAAAAATTTCTGTGTGTGCCACTGACCTATATTTATATATAGTCTACGAGATGCTAATATTTTAAATAAGAGTGAGAAAGAATGCATTTGCAAAATTTAACCTGCAAATGAGAATATATGTTATACGGAAAATTTTCAAGCAAATAGATTGATGTAAAATCATGTTAGTTTAATTAATTGAAAAAATAAGGCAATTTACAACAAGAAGCATGACAAAATTCTTTACTACACTTTTCAAAATTGAATATTATGATCAAACTAACTGAATCCTCTATTAATAAAATGGTTTTAATTTTTTTGCGTGTTTTAAAAAAAAAATTGTAAGCTACAACTGAATAGCATCATCAAAAATATGCTTGTCTTCTTTCTTTAGTTACCGATAAAATTTCTGTGTGTGTATCCAATTAACCAAAAAAACTTAATACATTAAAATTTTAACAATACTGTAATTCTATAGCCATTACAGCAGTGTTTTATTTACTTGGTAATAAAAGACACATGTATTATTGAAATATTAAAACAATCATAACAATCAAATGAAATGAAATTATCTTAAAGCTTTAACCAATACTTCCACTGGATAAACCACTTTACCTTTAAATGAATTCTGCGGAATTTCATGAATGACGAAAAGGAAGAGAAATCAATACATCACTTACTGTGTCTATAAAAGGAAAAGTTATAACAAAATCGTATTTTGGTTTCTAATCTTAAAAATCTCAGAAATATATCCTCATTCGATCTTTGTCCTAGTATTCCTTCTATGCAAATAATCAAAATTCCCAATCCTCATGAATAATAAACTTTATCTAAACGAATATCTTAAGTTAGCAATTCAACGATTTTTCTTCTGACCATGTGAAACGTATACGAGTTGTCATAAATCACCGAAATCTTTTAATGAAATTTCCCCCCCTTTTTATATTTATCGTATACTGTATCACGAAAAAGTTTAGTTGTTAGTTTGTTTAAATGGTGAAGTATCTCTCTCTTCAGATGATATATAGTTACTATTTGAAAGGAAAAATTTGTTGTTGCACAAATTACACAGTGTAACAATCATTTTAGAGCATGTTTTAAACATAATATATAGCCTTTTTACTTTTTTCAACGATTACATGTTTTTTAATATTTATGCAGATAGGCAAGAAATAAATAAACCTATGTTTTCGAGTTCTATTTACACGTTTTTCCGCCAAGGAGTCAAAAGGAGAGATGGCAGATAAGAATTAAGAATTGATTGAATTGAGATCTCGTGTAAGAGATAATGCAATTCTGCAATACAGTCTTTGATGCAAATAGAGATTAAGACGAGGCTAAATTTAGGTATAGATTAATTAGTAGTTTTCATTTGCACATATCTTACTTCTTTTACATATAATTAGTATTTACTTTACACCTCAAGTAAAAGCTTAATTATATAACCGTAAGAAACATCTGCTCAATAAAAACAAATCTATTAAGTTCACAGTCTGGATCTCCTTATAAGTCTCTGAATGAACGTAGAAATTTTTATCGAAACCCAGAAAAATAAATTCACATAGCGACTTAAAGTATCCGACTAAAATTGTGAATTTTGCCAACAATTGACAAATTTTCTATGATTTTATTTTGTAGGCCATTTTATTAGCTTTATGAAAATACCAAGTGTATTATTTTCCGTTCACTAGAACAAAAACTACAAGTGTTTTAGTAAAAGCAGATGCCATTACTTTAAGCAAGATGTCATACTTTAAAACGCGTTTTACTCGAAATGCGTTTTTTTTAAATGCTCAAACGGACAGTAATTGCCAAAAATGTTTTGAAAATAATTAACTAAAATTTTTTGTGTATGTTCTGTATCATAGTAGAAGTATTTTAATCTTCAAATTTGTCAATTACTGTTTTATTGCAAAATTTACAGTCCTTTATGTTAATATAATCATTGTTTTTTTAAGCAATTTCATATAACAACTAAGACAAAATGCTCTAGTTTTCATAAAAATTAAAATATGTCTTATCCTGAAGGTCATTTCAAAAATGAATAACATAGCAACATATCAGAATTGAAAAATTGAAAATTTGTTTATAAACTTTTGGTTCAGAATGGGCCACGTTAATGTTATTTTTTGTAAATTTAAACCCATTTTTTACCATTTTAGTTATAATAATTTCTTTTTCTCTTCTTAATATTATCATATTTTTCTTAAAATGTACTAAACAAATCTAAAAACCACAAAAAAAAACCCCATATATTCATTTAAAAAAAAAGTTGTCGCAAGCAGTTGGATACTCCTCATAGCCCTCCATTTTGTTCCCCAATTAATTGTAAACCTATATATATGTAACGTAAAATATAATTAAATGTTTGTTATTAATAATTTATTTCATTTGTTAATGCTAGTTATTTATTGAATAATTAATTTTTTACTGTTTCTTGTTCCCGACAATCGACAAAATCAAAAGAATATGTTTGGCAGCATATTGGGGTATGATATGAGAGCGGTAGACTTTCGACCCTCGACCTCCCCCTCCCTTGAAAAATTCCTGTGTGTGCACTGTGACTGACTGATGTTATTGCTAGAAAAATCCCGCATGTTACAGTTTCATTTAATTCCCAAACGCATAACAGAAGCAAAAATTTTCGTTGAATTCATCACAACAGTTCTTTTGTTTATGACTCTTATGATTTAGAAATGAGTCATTATATGTAAAATTTGAGCTCAAATATAGTAGTAGGATTTCAGGGAATTAAGTAGATTTTGTAATGTTAGGCTGCTTAGTCATATGTTTCAATTAAGTGCTAGCTATTCAATTTCTCTCTTTTCAAATCATGTTCACTTAAACTGATTTCTTTTATGAGTGAATGTTCTTTTATCCAACTCATTTTACGTGGAAATAGTTATTTAAGTTTAAAACTAAATAATATATCGTATCTCTCTGAGTATAACATTTTCGCTCCACCTCTAGTATGGGGATTATTACAATTGACTTGTAATGGAGTGGGCTTGGGTTCGAATCCTGAATAAGGCATGGATGTATCTTCGGGAAAAGAGGTCAGACTTTCACCTGAAATGGATTCCGTTCCTTCTGTTCTATACTGGGATCATCGTTTGTAATAAAAGTCTATATTCTTCTGTGTGTTTGTATTGTATGTTTCTGTTCACCTATCTCTCATATTTTATATGTATCCCAGGATGAAACACACGACGACAACAAGTGTAGCATTTTTACTCTATAATTAGATATTGACTCACACGAAACTTTTAATTTAAGATTTTTTTAAAGCTAAGCATAACCAGTGCCCTCTAACCGATTGTTTATTTTCAAGTAGCTCTCCATTTTTATCCAAGTTCTAAAATATATCATTCCTTTAAAATAAAAGTACATTATAAATTAAATTAACAATTGCAAAATAATTATATCTAAATGCATCATTCAGTTACAATGTGCATTAAAGATTTTACGAATACATAAAATGGTTACTACATTCATTGATTATGTGTATAATCCAAAATATCTCTTAATATTTCAAATAAAAAAAATCTAGTTATGGAGAGAGTATAATTGAAGATTTCGAAAGAGATTTGATCTGATTTTTTACTAACTTTGCATTTTAAGGCAATGCGAGAACTATTGGTGACAAACCTCGTAATTCTGAACTCTGGTCAAGTGACAAGGATGATATCTAAGTTGGTGTATCCCGCTCTCCAAACTTCCAAAGTAAGGACTTAGGATCTCAACAGATTTAATTTGAATCAGCTTCTCTGCATGGCTTCCAAAAAGATAGAAATGAATCTTTTACATTGTCAAATGATTTAATCTAATTCATAAAAGAAATTGTTGTGATATTATGAATGGACACACGCATAACAAATCAAATCGCATTACAACAGCCCATTTAAGTCGGCATCTCTTAAATTATTTCATTCAAAAATTAAATTGCCAAAGTGTATGAAATCATAATCTTTTATTTGATAATGATAAGGAAATGAACAAAATGACACATTAAAGATGCAAAAGTAAACATTCTAAAAAAAAGGATTGTTCAAATAATGTAGTAAAAATGTGTTAATCATTAATTTCTATGACTATTTTCTCCTTATTTCTTCAGTGGCATATTTGTGCCTATAAAATAAAAGTTATATGCATATTACATTCTGATAAAAGCTTTTTCATTCACGACTTTTGAAATCAGCATTCATAAAGGATCAAATAAAATTCCAACGTTATCAAATCATTTTCAAAACAGTCAAATATTACATCCAAAAAATTTCATCCCTTTCTAAAGTACACAAAAATTGCTTTTAATCGTTTAAGCAATAACATTCTACTCTCAGTATTCTTCGAAAAAAAATCTTTATTTTTTAGGACAACGACATCTAACAATGTTTTTGAAACATTGGGGAAAAAAGTCCTTCCTAGGGACTCAAAAAGTTCTTTTGTAGCTTTGCTGCTCCACCCTAGCTAGTAATTGATGTCTGAGGTAAGGAGATGGTGAACATTAATGACCAGCGACTTAATAGGCAATAATAGTCGCACCGTGAAAGACCACGCCTCTAACACCTAGCCTGTCTTTGGAGAAAGCAAGGCGAAAAGCGAAATTTTATGTCCATGAGCACCGAATAACGTGTTTGACCGTTGGTAAAGCATAGTGCGTTGTTCATTGAATTTACTCTAGCACCATAAAGAAGGATTTTCGGCCTTTACAATAGAGGATTAAAAACATTTTTCTTTACCTGCAACTCACATTATTCACGCAAGTCTTCTAGTATGCTTGTTGATTAATTTAAAAATAAAGCCGTGCATTGGAGATTACTAGAATAATCTAAATTTTCCCAGTTTAAAATTATGCATTGAGTTCGTTGAATAAAATAACTTTAAATAGATAGATATTGAGAGGTATATTTTCTAAATTATAGGATTATTTAAATATATCCGTCAGTATGAAGTGAAAACTCTCTTCGAAATAATTATTTTGCTTGTGTACTCAGTCTTTTCCTTTCCCATGTTTCAGAATTTTTAAAAATTGCAAAAGGCTTTATCAAAAACTCGATTCTGAATTCGGATACATTTACTCGATTAATTCTCTGCTTAAGTTGTTGTTTATTCCTTAATGAAATCTTTTATTCCTACTTGCATTTGTATGTATAAAGTATTAACTCCATTTTTATCCACACTTCCGATAAACATTCGATGCTTTTGACTATTTACTGAATTTTTTTTAAAAAAAAAACGAACAAAGACATTTTGTGCTATCTCATTTCTTATTTAAAGCTGGAAAGCAATGAAGAAATCTCGCCATTTACTGAGGCTTAAAGTATTATTATTCAGAACAGATAAAACTTTTATCGGGATATGATTATGTTAAGACCCTATTTACGGTGAATTTTGACTGCATTTAAATCCTTTCCTACAACCAAACTCGTTTTATCGATTCCATTTTTGGTACTTCGTGAAAATCAGTATTTCTTTCTCATTTCTTTGAAATGTTATTCTCTTTTTACGTGAATTTTTTCCGCCGCAGAAATTAAGTAAAAACAATTTCATATTAATCAACTTATCTTAAAATATATATTTTCTTTTTTTAATTATAATTAATATAAAGGCCTTGAAAAGAATATATAAGGGTTGATCAAATAAAAAGTGGGCAAATTAAACGAAAAGGATACCTTTATTGACAATCAAAATAAATAGCCATGGACGCAGTAACACAGGTCCCATCTTTTCGGCAATAGGTCTATGTCTTCGCTGTAGAATTATCGCGGTTGATTTTCGAGGAAGTCCTCTATAGTTTCCTTCACCTCATCGTCGGAGGGAAAACGTAATGCTCTCTAAGTGAAAAAAGTGCGGAAAGTTTCAGAGAGACAAATTTGAGCTGTACGGTGGTTGTTCCAACACTTTTCAACGGAATTTTTTTAAGGTTGTCTGGGTTTCACGGGAGACATTTGGGCTGGTATTATCATGAAGATCTGATATCGTTTGCCGCCCTTCACGAAAACTTTCGCACCTATTGTTCGAACTAAGCAGTGCTCGCCGTAAACTACCCCCATTTGTTGATAGATGCCAGTATCCAGCTAACCCTTCGCAATCAGAAACCATACTACCGCGCATTGTTCCCATATGAACGCAGCTATGAAAATAGCATGACTTTACTTTTGATCTATTTCCTCTACCACGAATAGGCTTCATTATTGCACGTCATATGCGGTGTACACCTCCCTTTCTATTTATGTTTGATAGAGCTGCTATAGAGCTGCAATCATTCTGACACAATTGCACGTGTTCACATTTCATTTGGGCATCCCTTATATTTTTTAAGTTTCCGGAATATGAAACTAAATAATTAATTTGATCATTTTTCATCACTCAGATTCATAGGGCTAAGATGAGGCTAGATGAGGTAGGCCACTAGTGACCATCGTTATATTAATGGCTGACTACACTTAAATTAGGTAGAAGTTTCAAGAGAATTTCTCCTATGCGATTCTTGTTGAGTATATAAGGGAGAGGGCTCAGTGTTATTAAGGGTAACTTCCTCAGTAGGGTGGACCGAAAATTGTCTTTTCAGAATTTCAAAACCCATCTATGCGGAAAAGATGTTCTACGTTATATAGTTAAAGGGGAAAATAAAATTTAAAAAAATAGTTTTTATGTTAAGTACTTCCCCAAGGGGAATGAAATTTAGGAATTAGAGCTTTTTCACGGTAAAAAAAGTCAAATAATTTTTTGTCAAAGAGAAAAAGCATTTTAGTACTTTTTAACATTTATTGCGATGAGGGAATCCACTTCAAATAGTGTCCACTGTAGTTACAATAAAAACATTAGGTATATTTAACAGCATTTTTAGTATTAAACTTAAATATATATATAAAACCTATTGTCAAAATTACAGTATAGGATAAAGCGGAAGACGAAAAATGGTTTAGATCGGACTGCGGGAATCGACGGTGTTGGGAAAAAGAGCTGGAATATTTAAAGATGCAATGTTACACTGTACTACTCAGTATTCACCAATCACTTATCATCATCTTTGATTATTTATATTGTAGAAAAATAATTATATTTAGTCTAAAATAATCCAACCAAAATTGCAAATTTGCATTATTGTTGAAAATTCAACTCCTTTGTGGCAATATAAAAAAATTTGAAAATTATTTTTAAAATTATTTTTCTGTTAATCACCTTACCATGGAACATCTTTACCGCTTTGGTAGATTTCGATCGATAATAATTTTTTCTCCATCTAACCACGGTTCACCCTATTACTCAGTGTTAAGTTCAACTGTGGGTTTTTTTTAGTGTCATCATGTGTTGTGGTGTGGAACTTATAATAATGAGATATCAGACCAATTTCCATTTTTTGACCCGAAACGGGATTTAAAATTACGTGGTTCTTATCAAGAAATCTTTTGAAGCTCCAGAGTGAATTTCTACCACCAGGAAAAACAAGATTTTGAGTTAAAATAATATACTCTTTTTAGCATGCCATGCATGTTCATAATCTTTTGAATATTTAGTACTGTACTTATGCATACTACATGCAATGACTGAAAGTAAAAATCAAGGAACTATTTAAATAAATGTACTTGGCAACTCTAAACGGAAACGAGAGATTTTGTTTTCGCAGTGAAACGATACGTGTTTTAGTTCTAATTATGCTTCCACCCTTCAAAGAGGGAGCTTCACAGGCCAACTTTTCCCTCCAGCGTCCAATTTCGATACATTCCAGGTATATCCCCCAAACTTTCGGAGTGGACACGAGTGTAAAATTCTATCTTCGTTGGACCGTTAGCGAGCGTGACAGAAGGGGCAAAAATCGAAAGAGAGAAAGAAGCCGGGATGTCGATTCTGGCAGAAATTCCGCCTCTGGAACTCAGAAATCATTTGCCTGCGATGGATCAACCCCGATAACGAAGGCAAAATTTCTTTAGCCACGGGTAGTGAAGCGTTAAACAATAATTGGATGCGGTTTGTTAGCATTTCATTCTTCTTTTGCTGTCTCTTCTGACGGTAATCTAATAAAATGGTATGCGGTTTCCTACATTAATTGTGTGGCATTTGTTGGTTATTATGATTGTTAAGAGTTTTAAGTTAAAAAATAAAAATAATAATAAACTTTTGAAATGGTCGTGGAATGGGCTCTTTAAAAGTGTGTTCTAAATTCTTGACATCCTTTTACCCGAGTTAGATTTAATTCCACGGGACTAAAAATAGTTTTGATCATTTGTCATATAAGAGAAAATTGAGATGTGTGTTTGTATATTAATTAATGAAAATTTAGTGGGAGTAATTTTCAACATGAAAAAAAAAAGGTTCAATAATAGGATGATTATAGAGCATGAGAGAGAAGTCATATGCAATTCAGGAAAATGATTTATTTATAATTTTTAATTTAATCTTTTTATTTTAGTTTAACAAAAAAAATGTACACATTCATGAATAGGAATTGGGTTCTTAAAGACAGCTTTCACATTACATGTATCATACTTCACTACCTGTAATAGCTCCCTTTTGCGTATTTTAAAAATTTTCTTCCAGTCTCTATCAGGCCAGCTTCGTTGAATTATTTATAATTGGGCAGTATTTTCGATAATGAAAGAGGATTTTGCCTTAATTAAATGTTACAATTCGAAAAGTTAGTTAATATAATATTTTTATTGTCATTTAATTTTGGGATTAAATGCCCAAATATTGCATTAAAAATATACCTTTAATCAGAAATATTAATGATTTTCCTATCAACAAAATTTAATAACTGCTAATACTTCATTTAGGTGTTTTCTTATATGAAAAAAAAACATATTTACATTCTCATTGATGCATTATTTTCCAGACGTACTTTTTAGTCATTTACGCGTATTCATCTTTATTATTATTATATTTTTTCAATTTTAAAGGATGAACCTTACAGGTTTATAGAAATGTGAAACTTCTCCGATAATAAATTGTGTATAAATTAAACATTAAGGGGAAAAGTAGAATTTACAAATAATTTTTTTTGAAAAGTATGCATGAAGTGTATTTTCGCAGAGAAGACTTT
>BMAO01000133.1:0-38120 GCA_019973975.1 Trichonephila clavata
CAAAAGCCTTTACAATGTTTCGAATATTGTAATTGTTCCTTGAGTTATAAGGATGTCAACTGAAAACCACAAAAATGTAACAACTTAGAACAAAATAAGTGCTTAATGCGTGACCGTCAGGAATGAAAGAGATACGATAAGGAGATTTAATTTTCAAGTATTTTGAGAAGAATTCTGATGGAATCTATTACATTTTCATTCAATCTTCCTAGATGTTAAATAAGAGATACATATGAAACCGAAACAATTAGAGGATAACCCAAGTATGGAAGCGATTCCCTTCTTTTGGGGGATCAGATATAAATCCTAAAAAAAGGGGCAAGAATGGCAATTATCTCAAAAAAGATGGGAGACATATCAAATACAGATAACGAACATAACCACAACCTATGATAAGATGAATAGTGAAGATAAAATGTTGTTTCCATACAATCTACCATGAGGGTAAAATCTCTATGCGTATCTTCTTTCCACTGGATCCTTCAGGAGAATATGATACGGTGCATTCAGAATAGAAGCAAATATACCTTTCATGAATTTATATATCTAAGCTTCCCCAATATGTGAGCATATATAAACAATTGAATATCCACAAGGTGCCTTTTCACAGCGATGTTTGGATTTGAATAATCTGTGAACATTATCGAATTTTCCGTCGGAAAACCCGTTTCCTTACTTTTCAGTAAAAGTTCAGCCAAATAAGATAAAGAACCCTCCCATCTACACATAGTTGCAGCAGGAGATCATCATGGGCGAGACGTAAAGCACTATCTAGATGCGACTTTTCCTCGCTTGTTGTTGGACGAGTTGGTTATCTTAGCCATTATTCAATCAGCCGCGTTCGATTCTTTTTAAAAGCTTTTATTTAACTTACAATGTATGTATGTATGTATGTATGTATGTATGTATGTATGTATGTATGTATGTATGTATGTATGTAATTTGTTCGGGTGGAATCTTGCAACTCAATTTTGAAGCTGATATCTTCCTCCCATTGAGCTGAAATTTTGTATACACGTTTAGTTTGGATGACAATGCATGTTTTGACCATTTATATTCCGATATTGCAATTAATTAAAAATATATTAATTAAAAACGTTAAACTAGTTTTGGGCGCCAACTTGGATATATCTGCATTGTTGTAATAATTTTATTGTTACAACAATGACAAAAGTTGGCGTCGAAAATCGGTTTTCAGCCAAACTGGAATTTCATAACGTTGCGCTATTGACAGTACTAATTAACTTTGTCTAAAAAATAATTACATTTCTACAACGTAAAAATAATCTAATTTCTACAACGTATGCAATTTTTTTACAAATTTCTATCTATTTTCTTGGATTTAAATTCAAAACATAAAAGTAGAGCTATTTTTCAAGTAGATTGGTACATTGTATACCTTTCTCAACGCTGACAAGTTAAACTGAGATGGAGTATTGAAGAAATTCTTTAAATAATTTATCTAACTTTAATCTATGAAACTCAGACAAAAATAATTACAGAATCGGAAAGATCATTTTTTTATGTATCTTACCCATCAAAAAGGAATCCACTAGGAAAACAATAAGAGAAAAATATTATCTAGAAATGCAATATATTTTCGATTAAAAAAAATAATTTTATAATAAAATGAAGGAATTTTTTAAAGAAATTTTCTAATTTTAAGCCTACAAGTAATTTAAATATACCTCATTTTATCTAAACACACATTTTATCTCATTAATCTAAACACACACTACGACATGTGTCCTTAAATTTAATTACAAATAGAATCTGTTAATTTTATTTGAATTTAATTATTGATTTTTTCAAAATCAAGTTTCTAAAGATGATTTGAGCAATTAAAAATATATATTCTTACGTAGAAGATATTCAATGTCCAGCAAAAAATTATAATTATTTGATAAAACTTTCTTTTTTGATTACAAAATGTGTTTTGAGTCTTAAGCATTTTATTGATTAATACAAATATTTAAATGCCTTTTGAAGTTTTTTAATAAACAACTAAAATTTTCTTCTAATATGTTAGAGAAATATACCCCTTATCTTCAAATATTTCAAATAAATAATATATTCTTTAAGTTTTTCAAAAATAGTCAAAATTTTAATTAAACATTTATTAACTTTGTCATTTATGAAGATATAATCTCACTAAACCTTTTTTTTCGTGTGTAGAACAATGTTACCCAAAATCTGCACGAAGATTGAAAAAATTGCTTAAAAATTACGGATTTGAAAAAATTGTGTTTTTAGTCTAATACCCCATTTTGCGAGAATTAATTCAGCTAAACCAGGGATGGCGAACCAGCGTTCAATGAGTTGAACAGGCTGAGAAACCTGTCCAGCGATAACTAAAAAGTAAAAAATAAATTAAATGTAAAAAACTTTTTTAAGAACAAGCTTTTATTTAAACGCGCTAAAAAGAATAAAATAAGCTTTTCCTTTAAAACTTTTTTTACTATCAACTTATAACGTCATTACACAATTTATATGATATAAAAGCTTGTCGCGAGATTTAACTGTGTAGATAAACAAGTAAATAAATAACTGACCTGATTCAAACTAAGTAAATATGAGTACTTAAATATTGCGACAAGCTTTTATATCATATAAATTGTGTAATGACGTTATAAGTTGATAGTAAAAAAAGTTTTAAAGGAAAAGCTTATTTTATTCTTTTTAGCGCGTTTAAATAAAAGCTTGTTCTTAAAAAAGTTTTTTTACATTTAATTTATTCTCCTTTTGACCATTCAAAGAAATTTTTTATAAAATTCTCTTCACATTGACGTTAGATTTAACTGTAGGTCTTTATCTTCTGCTTGAAAAGTTCCCGATAACAAAGTCTGATGAATTCCATACCCAGTAACACCTATCAAAACATCCGCTAATCTAGTTTAGCCATTGTTTCGCGTATATTATTATCATTACCGAGCACTATTTTTCATTAAACCTTTTTGGAAACTTTGAGTTCTTTTATATTTTCTACTTATTGCTTCCCGCGTTCCCACCAAATATGAACAATTTTTATGCGTTTATGTGTACTATTACCGCTTAAAGCTTATATTATCGTTTGAAGTATTTTTTCAAAAAATAAATCACAAACTAGCTTTCATGGCCCGGCGTTGCACGGGCTTTCTCTACTTTTATAAATTTTCCGTTCTCTTCACAAAATCAGCATGACCAATATTCTTTTTCGAAGTAACTTTGGCTTCTATGTTTTTTCCTCTCCTCTAAGCCCGGCGTTGCACGGGCTTTTACCGAGTGTATAACTTAATCCCCATGAGAACTTCCTCTTTCCCTCATGGTGCCAGAACTTCTGTGTGGGTGTGTACACGTACGATGCGAGTGCATGGCCCGGCATCGCTCGGGCTTTCTCGTTTAACATTTTCCCTTCCCTTCATTAAATCAGCACTTCCAATATTCTTTTTCAAAATTAGTTGGACTTCCTTATTTCTCCCCCCCCCCCGCCTCACTTAGCCCGGCGTTGTACGGGTTTTTACCGAGTGAATTACTTAATCACCACGGGAATATCCTGTTTCCCTCAGGACGACAACACTTCTGTGTGTGTGTACGCGTGCAATGTGAGTGATTTCCAAAACAATGTCATTAAATTTCCCATTCTCGAAATTTGTTAACTTCTTTTCGTTGTGAGACGGGTTTCATTCCTTTCCATTTAATCCGGCGTTGCACGGACATATTCGAATGCATAACGTATTTCCATGGAAATTCACCTTCCTTTATCGAAGTTCCTGGTATGTGTGTAATTCATATATATTAACGTCATTACAATACCCTTTTTCAAAATATCTTCCAGATCTTACTGATGTCAAACAGGTTTCTTTTCAGGTCACAGTGTTACAGTGACTTTTTTGAGTGTAGAACTATTTTCCTCCTTACTCTCCCCTCAGGTATAAGATTTATCTTCAAATTTCTATTACTGACTTTTGAAAAACAATATTGCTTTAGTAAAAAATAATAAATTTAAACAATAAAAATAAAATTATTTTGATTCTAAATTAAAAAAGTTATAATTTTTTTTGTAATAGATAGTTTTTAGGAATCTAAAATACTAAAATAATTTTCAGGTTTTCATTAATCAATCAATCGTTACTTACAGTTAGCTTAAAAATGAGTCTAGATCGTATTTTTATCCAAAATAATAGGCGATATACTTTTTATTAACAAATAATTAATTTAATAATAAAATAATAGAAATATTCCTTTGATTTTAAAAAATATATGAATTTAAATCCTTAGCTATAAATACTAATAAAAAAATTCTACAGATAGCTCTTGTAACGCTTGGATGTTTGATTAAACATATGTAAGTGTTAAAAAAACACTAAGGGGGGAGGAACTTAGTTATATGTTTACATTCACTGAAAAAAACATTCAAAAAGAAAATAATACTATCTGATAAAAACATTTAATTTTTATTTAATTTTATAGTTTTTCACTCCCCTTTGTGTTAATTAATTTATTTAAATACTATCTGATAAAAACATTTAATTTTTTTTTAATTTTATAGTTTTTCACTCCCCTTTGTGTTAATTAATTTATTTAAACACGTATCTCTCTCTCTCTCTCTCTGCGAAAAAAAAGTATATTATACAAAACTAACTTATTAATTATTTTATAATAAAATTGATTAAAAATGCTCATTTAGCAATTAATTGTGACATACCATTTGCTTAAATAATGGCAGCACTGAAAATGAAGTCAAATTCAGATCAGTGGGTGGACGGGGCGAAGAAATTTTTCAAATTACAAAATTTCACTACTATTTTTAATCTTGAATTAAAATTGTGAGGATTTTTTTGAAATGTTGGACACACGGGAAAAAGGTTTCATGCAATTATCTTTATAAATGAAGAAATTATTAAATGATTGTTTTAAGTATTTTGAGTGTTTTATTAAAATTTGTTTCGAATGCATAACATATTGCCATGGAAATTCACCTTCCTTTATCAATGTCCTGGTATGTGTGTGATTCCTTTATATTAATGTCATTACAATTCCCTTTTTCGAATTATCTTCTATATCTTACTTTTTATCCAAAATAGTAGGCTATATGCTTTTTATTAACAAATAATTAATTTAATAATGAAATAATAGAAATTTTCCTTTGATTAACCCTCCTAGCGGTTTGAACGTCTTTTTCCGCACGTCTAGAGATGCTTCGAAAACGCACCACACGTCTTTTTCTGACTTCAAGAGAGTGCTTCAAAAGCGGGTAGGCCGTGTTTTTCTGAAATCCTTTCCCCTCTTTTATGGTTTAACACCATGAAAGATAATTAGGGAGGGTTGCGACGACACAATGGTCACTGACGGGAAGTTTTATTGCTCTCGGGGAACCCTGCGTTTTGAACCTGAAGCAATCGTAAAAAAGTTGGGAAGAATTTCTTTAGACCCCTTAGTGAACGAACTATAAGTTAGTGTTTGTAATTTAGCTTCATTTGAGATATTATTGCACTTGAATTAAATAAATTCTTTTTGTACTTTTAGCAATTTAACTTCTTTTTTTTCAAGTTTTGAAAAATGTTCCAACGTATAAATAAAATATTATATAACTCACTTTTGATTTTATATTAATTTGAAGTTTTAATAAGTTGGGACTGTAATCTGCTATTTTATATAGTTGGACAAATAACTTTTAAAGTATATTCTCTTTGCTTGATTAACTCGTATTATTTTCTTCATCTTAAAATGATGAAACGGAAAATTAAGTTTTTAAACTATATAAATCGCTATATAATATCTAAAACTATATTTAATTGCTTCATTTTTCTTCTCTTAACCAATGTTTTCAGTTTTTAAACCATGATTATTTCATTATATGGTGTCAAAAAAGTTAATAAGAAACCGAACGCTTCAAAATTTAAAACCTTTTAAACTTTCCAACTACTAAAAATGAATAATTTCTAAACTTTTGCATCAAATTATTTGTAAAAAATTCTTAAGCTTTCATAAAAATAATAATGGAAAAACTAATTCAGATCCATTATTTTTTTTAAAATTTTAAAGCCAATATGTGTTCAAGGCGCGTATTGTTACAATACACCAAATTATATTTGAATTAAAAAAAAAAAATGCTTGAGTTTCAGTTTACTTCAGAGAAAACATGAATGAGGGGTTTTTTATACCAATTCATTTTTTTAACCTTGAATATTTGAATAAATAGTAATTAAAAATATTCGGATGCATTTACAGTTGACATTTACGCATATAAATAAATATAAAGATCAATTTTAAATTTTATTTGTTCATGCAAAATTTCTAAATATTTATTTTTTTTAAAGCTAATTGAAGAACAGGTAATTAAAATCTGGATATCTATTATAATTAACATTCAGAAAATATCCAGATTTTCATACAAAACTAGGAATTTTATATTATAAATTGTATTTGAAATTTCAGAAAAAAATATTTATGTATCGTGCACATACTCAGTTAAAAATTATTTACCATAAGTACTAACAATTCTTCGAATAAAATATTAAATTAAAATTTTAACATAAGAATCTTAAGCATTTTAATGCATTTCGGTTAAAACTGTATGCTAAGAGCAAAAATTATGCTGAAATATTTGATGAATATACAATAAATTTTTAAGTAGAAGCAATACTGAGAAGCTAAAACACAGGAATGAAAAATTATAATAATTACAAATACAAAAATAAGTCTTGCAGTTTTTTCATACATTTTTATTAACACGAATTGGGAATTGATTTCCAATATACTTTGTTGTGTTTCACAATATTTAAGGTAACAAACCATAGTCCTTCAGATATATTTGTTCTACTTTTCGTAAGCCGTACTCCTATTAAAACTTGTGCTTCCGAAATACACCTTTTGTAATCTTAAGAAATTATATAAACTATAACGGTTAATTTTAATTTATGCAAATTATTAAATGTTCCTATTTAGCCATTTCCGTCCAAACAGTTTACATGAAAAAATATTCGGATTCACCCATTCATTAGGAAATTGTATGATTCCAGCAATAAGTTTTATTTTTTACCGAATAGGATTGCGTCACTTCGGGGATACCTCTAACAGAAACGTTTATATGCTATCAATTGCAAATTAAACATTTTCCCTTCAATTGTGTTTATTTCAGAAAGATCTTTGATTTATATTTTATTCATGCAATATAAGATTTAAATAAATTACTTTTTTCTTGTCAAACGTATTTGCTTAATAATATATAAATTTGCGTATTATATTAAAATTTTGAACTACCCAAAATTATATGTTTTTGTTCCTCTAAAAACTCTCAGTATTTTAGAAATGGTCTTACAATCCGTGTACGGTTTATATGTTCTAAAATGAAAAATATATTTTTATAACTGAATTTTTGTGCCTCGTTTATAAAAATAAAATATTGCTTTGGGCTATAGCTTATAAATGTACTTAAATAAGTGGAGGAACAGTATTTTCACATAATATGAATATTTTTGACTGGAGTAAGTTGGATATTTATATTTCAGTTTCTTTACAATTTGAATAAAAGTTGTAAGCAATTTTTTGAAGAGGATATTGAGTATAAACTCCTTGGCTATTTAAAAGTAAAATGTTTTATTTTGATACCCCACAGCTCACATTCTAAAATAAGACTCATTTACAATCATATGATCAGCTTTGGTGATATTTAAATTTTCAAAAATACTCTACATGTACGAAAACATTCTTTCAAAACATACATCACATCTCATTCTCTGTCTTTTCCACAGCAGGCATTATTTTTTTTATACTCAAAAAATTAAATACAGCATTTCTGAATGTTATTTTTTTTTAAAAAAATTAATATGAATACACTGCGGAATTGTCGGTTAGCTTCACTGAGCAAAATTGTTTTAAGTGTACTGTTTTGAAAGACAAAATTAATTGGGAGAAGTTTTTCTCTCATTAGAATTTGTAATGATTGAATTGTGTGAAAGTTGTATTTATCGGTGAATTTTCCGTTTAACACTAAAGAAACAGAAAAATAAAAATTAAATTTTAATAGAAAATGGTTAGAAATACTTTTACATTTTGAAGAAAAATATATTCCCATTAAAATAAAAATAAAAAATTTGACTAAATTTGCTTTTTGCTCCGTCACAAATGCCTATGTAAAGAAGGTATTTTTGCTTAGTACAAATTGTTTGACTATGAAATAAAATTTAGATTTTTTCCGAAAAATTAATTTAACATAAAAACATCATTTATAGGATTAAAATATATATAAATTAAAAGTATTGAAATCCCTCTTTATGTTACTTTAAATTTAAAATATAATTGAATAGAGGAAGATTGATTTCATTTCATAAACATAATCGTCGTATGTAACGATACTTTATATATTCTCTTATTGTTTAAAAAGAGAGAGAGAGATGGTCACTTTTACTCTTTTTTACATAGTTACGTTTTAAAAAAACATTACGATGTATTTGTGTTTTCTTAGTCTCATATTCCACAATAAGTACAAGGTATTTTTTCCTGGCTCAAATCGTTAGTCCAAAATAGTTTATTTTTCTTAAATTAATTTTTTTAAATTTTGTTTTGTTTAAAGTAAACAAGTATTTTTCAACTTTTGTAACAAGTTTCTTTCTTTCGAGTTTTTATTTTTTTTTTAACTCTTCACTTTTATTGTGACCTAACCGATCAAACAACCACGTGGACCCGCTTTTTCCTCCCAAAATTCGCACAAGGCAACGTCACAGCTGTGAACGAGTTTTATCCCGGTTTTAAAGCAACAAAGAGGCCGAACTGAGTAATAAAATCTTCCCCTGTAGACCTCCCGCGTTTTTTAAAGGGGAAAGGAATTAAATGTGTTGCACTTTCGAAGGAATTCTCAAAAAAGAAGTAAACGCTTTCGGAATGATTTTTCAGGACAAGGGTGAACACTCAGAGGGTTAAAAAAAATATATTAATTTAATTCCATTATCTATAAATAATAATAAAAAATATTCTACACGTAGCTCTTGAAACGTTTGGATGTTTGATTAAACATATGTAAGTGCTAAAAAAACACTATGTGGGAAAACCTAGTTATAAGTACACATTCACTGAAAAAAACATTCAAAAGAAAATAATACTATCTGATAAAAACATTTAATTTTTTAATTTTAATTTTAGTTTTTCATTCGACACTGTGTTAATTAAATTTGAAAATGAAGTAAATTTCAGATTAGAGGGGATGCAGCAAGTGAATTCAATCATTGAAGAAGAGAGAATTAATTTACGTGAGAAAAATAAGCAGAAATGAACAAAATCGAATTCTCTAGATTCGAACCCAGAAAATAAGAATTAGACACTCTGCGGCCTAGCGGAAGCGACGCGCTATGCAACTGAGCCACACAGACCCGGAGCAGAAAGTGAAAATAGGCAATAATAATGAATGGGAGGTTCAAATTAAAATTAATTTTTAATTGAGGGTATCCACAGGATATTCACATAACTATTGAAAGATTTCGATTGAAGATTAAATTTAAATGTATCGCAAAAAATGTATTGATTTATGACATATTAAGAACACGCAATTAATAATAAAGAATATATAATATATATATATGAGCATTAGCTTTTTTTTTCTAAGGAAGTTATGCAAAAAAAAGTTTCGAAATGGGCAAATTCTTCGATTTTATTATGAAATTATGTGTCAAAAATAAACGAAATATACATTAGGCATTATTTTAAAGTAAACTATAAGTTTTATGAAAGAAAACAAAAATTTTGATACTGATAAATATTTTAAATGAATCTCAGAAATGCATTGAATGCATTTTTTCATCTTTCTCTGACATATATAATTATTTAATTTTGAAAATTATATACAGAAAAATTGACGAAAATTGAAGGAAAAATAACTTTTTCACTCGCATTTTTTTTATACGTCAAAAAAAGAAATATACATTAGGCATTATTTTAAAGTAAACTATAAGTTTTATGAAAGAGAACAAAAATTTCGATACTGATAAATATTTTAAATGAATCTCAGAAATGCATTGAATGCATTTTTATCATCTTAATCTGACATATATAGTTATTTAATTTTGAAAATTATATAAAGAAAAATTGACGAAAAAATAACTTTTTCACTCGCATTTTTTTTTTTTACTCGCCAAAGTTACTGATTTCCCTCTGTTTAAGGCAGAATTTTTTAGTGTAACCCTTGAGTTAGATGCGGTCGACGGCGAAACAGGTCAATAGTCTTTGGCGCAAAGCTAATTTTCGACGCCAATGTTTGGCTAAATGTAAAATCGCGTATTTTAAATTATTTTAAAAATCATTACCTTCATTTTTAGGGCATCATTTTTACGTTAATGCTCTCAAACATCACAAACTATTTGCAAAAATAACGTACTTTGAAATAAAAAAATGTACAAATTACTACTGTTTAAGTTATTTCTCAGAAAAACAGCAGTTTACGAAAATCACAAAATGTTTTTTAAAATCCGTAATTTTGAAGCAATATTTTCAATCTTCGTATATGTTACGTATAATATTGCTTTACACACGGAAAAAAGGTTTTGTGAGATTACCTTCATAAATGACGAAGTTATTCAATGTGAAGTAAAAATTGGGACTACTTTTTAAAAATTCTTTAAAAAAATTTTTGGGAATTTAATTTTTTAAATGAATGGATCTAAAAGAGAAAGGCTTGAAGTTAATTAGTGTAGAATATCGATTTAATAACACGAAAAGTAATTCATATCCAACGATTTAGAAATAATTTTCATAAAAACGCATCAGTTTTAACACTATTTTAAAAAATTCGAAAAAAATAGAAAATATCGTTATTTTACAAAAAAAATTATACCGTATCGTGGCGAAATAAATGATCTTTCCGATTCTGTAATTATTTTTTGTCTGATTTCAACACCGAAAAATGGATGACAATTTTAAAATGGTGGAAAACGTTGAATCACCGCTCGTCGGAAACGGAACGGAAGTTCTGCCAAGTAAACAGCCGGCAGGAGTAAAACAATTAGGCGTTTTAAGGTTTTTAATTAATATCTTTTCAACTAATTACAATATCGGAATATAAATGGGCAATACGGCTTCCCCGGAAAATTCCCGATCTTTTGGTACCTTCCGCGACTTTCTGCGTCGTACGGTTCTTGAGAAGATAGACGCACATACATAGATAGATAGATAGATAGATAGATAGATAGATAGATAGATAGATACGTTTGTTTACCTTCGAATTTTAATAGTGTAAGAAGATTAATAAGCTCTTAGTTATGATTTTAATATAATTATTAGATATGCATGTATTCCCAGATAGTTTTTTCCCCCTCAAAAGCAACGCTGGCCTTTAAAATTGCAAGACCGGAAAGTAAGCATGCAACGAAACCATGAATTGTGCATATACAAAATAGTAGGATCAGAAGACGACACAATTTGTAGACAATTTAAAGGTATACGGATCGGAAATTAATACACATAGTTACCACCTCTGGCAGCTAAAATGGCTCTAACCTGGTTAGGCATCGTATCGCATTGGCCTTTATGACAGGTGAGAATGTATCAATCCATGCCACTTCAAGTCCATGCCTCACATTATCAGTCATAGTAACCAGAAAGTGATAGCGACCCAATCTGTCTGTAACTCATTACCAAAGGTTTTAATTAGTGAGAGATGTGGAGAAGTGATGATCAGAGCAACAATCAAACACCATCTGTATCGAAATAGGTCAGGACACGAGGTCTTATGTTATCTTCTTCAATGATGACGTCTCCGAGGCCTCGAACATAGGGTACAGGCACCGGTTTAAAGATATAAGAAATGTAACGCTGACTGTTTACATTATAAATGACACGAACAAAAAGTGTGATTGTCGTGTTTCCAATGGCTGCTGATATCATCACACCAGGTACAGAGCCACTATGAGGACATAGAATGCAAAGTAGGTTAAATGAATCTTCCTCCACATGACCCAGACATGGATACGTCCAATATGATGCTGCACACACAGAACCGGGACTCGTCTGAAGGGACGGCGTAATGCTCCTCCTGTATCCAGTTTTGTTCTCGGGCGCAACACTGACGTTGAGGTGTATCTGTGCTGTAGTATCAAGGAAAGTCGCATTCATGATCGCCGTGCAGACAGCCCACGTTGCTGTACACATTATTGCACTGTCCATGCGAATACTTGTACTGCAAGTAAGCCCATTTTCTGATTCAAGATCCTGATGTGGTTGTACAATCTTGCTAGGTTGACCTAACAACGTGTCTTTTCTCTCGGGCGTTGGTGACGGAAGGCCATTGGGAGATCCTATATGGTTTTTGTATAACCCTTCTACACCTATCAACTTCTTATTCGCACGATAGCCGTTGAATTCCAACCAACGTGAGTAGAAATATCGCGAAGTGATAAACCACACTCTCGACGGACCACGAGCATACCACTAATACAATTCTGGGGGCCATTTCTCCTTTCCCACAAACACTCAAAATTTCAAATTTGATTTCTGAATGAGAAACCTGCTGTGTTACTTTCCTTTTATACATCTTTGAAACGGCATTTCTCTCTCCTACCATTTTCGATTGCGCTTCTGCGCTAATCATTTGCATATCCCAAAACCTTCAGCTTTTCATGCGTCTTGACGGTTGTATTATCCCTTCTTCATAGTGTTGGAAATTTAATGGTCAGCAATATGCATTCCAATTCAGTTTGTAAATTTGCTTGAAAATAACAGAAATAATCTTTACCTCTACAGGATTTGCGATCCTCTGAGAGAGCGTATCCAGGGTTGCAGCTGCACTGCGCAAAATCGTTGATCCAAGTGCACACATGCTCGCAGCCGCCGTTATCAATACTGCATGGATCTATCCCTGGAATGAAAAAAAAGTTAGTAAGGGGAACGCCATTTGAAGGGAATAAAAATGATCCCCCCCCCAATTCTTACATTTCTTTTGTACAAGCGTTGGACATAATTTAGGAATATCGCAAAAAATATAAGTAAAATATATTGTAATGGCCTACTTAAAATCTGACTGTCTAACCCCGAGGGTTCCGTACTCACAAGATTGTGATTTGAACCCGAAATGGGGGGACAGTAACAAATCTGATACTTAAAATAATCAACCAATAACTTATTGAACTAACTCAAGTTATGAGGCGAAGATCAATTTAGCTATCACATTCCAGATAATCAAGATATACTGATCTGTAATCCTCAAAAGAATTGATGGCTTTCTTAAGCTGAATATCCACTGAACAGATGGAGCCACTCCACAACTTAGCTTTTAGAGATAGAATAATACTTAAGTTGCTGGTCCAGAAAGTTTAGTACTGTGAACACATTTATTGCTTTTCATACCAGTTATAAGGCATAAAAAGAGCGAGAGACAAATGCACCTGAAGAGTTTTATGTATATATATTGAAGTATTTGTGTTCTGTGACGTTCTTAATTTACATTGTTTTAATATAATCATTTTGTGTTAAAGATCGTGCAAAATTTCCTACACATTTTATGGGTGAAATTAAAACTTTATTATGGATATAGTTTACTAGCCGTTACCCACCCGCTTCGCTGGGTATTCCATGATGTTTTATAAATTTATACTGTTTATGTATGTATATAAATTATTGATATGTAAGTCCTAGCATTGATAATTAGATTGTATTGACAAATATACATATACCTGAAACTGTCGTCTCTTGATAAAAAAAAAGGAGCAGAACACATCTAATTTGTATTTTCTAAAAATCTCTAAAATTGAAGAATAGAATGATGTTTGCTCTTTCGTAACCCTATAACAAAGTGGATTCCCGCAAAACCAATTTTCGGTGGATCTCTACTCCGTAAATCGAACATGCAAGCCAAATTTCAAATCTAAATCTAACACAAAAAAACGAAAGTTTTATTATCAATATCCCCGTAATTCCGTAGAGAGCCGTTTTACAAAACAACCGCTCTTAGCGGATTTCAATTCAACAAAAGAAAAATGCAAACCAATTTTCATTATTATAGTCCTTGTAGTTCAAAAAAGAAATTTTTTTGCCAATACGTCCCAGTAACCCCTGCCCCCCCCCCAGGAGTTGATTTCCGTAAAATACTTTCTTAGGGGATCCCTATTCAACAAAGGAAACATGCTTAACAAATTTCAAGTATATGGGTCTAACAATTAAAAACAGGAATTTTTTCCTATAACTCCTCTTGACCCCTCGCAACCCTCCTTAGAGTCAATTTTCGTTTTACTGTTTGTTAGAAGAACTCTATTCCATAGTTTAAAAAAGGGAAATATTTATCGATTACGCCCCTTAATCTCCCGAAATTAAACTTAGTAGTTGATATTCGTGAAACCCATTTTGTAGCGGTTCTCTATTTTAAGAAAGGAATCTGCTTATCAAATTTCAAGACTGTACGTCTAATAATTTAAAAATGGGGATAATTATCTATAACGCCACTTGAGCCCCCGCAACGCCACTTGGGGGTCTATTTTCCCAAAAACTATTTTGTAGTGGAACTACTCTCTATAAAAGGAATCTTCTTACCAAATTTGAAGACTGTGAAATCAATAAATTAAAAATGCATAAAAATTATCAATAACGCCCCTTGAGCCTCCGCAACACCACCTAGGACTCGATATTTACAAAACACATTATATAGGGGATCTTTAATCCATGAAAGGATTCTGATTATCATATTTCAAGACTGTACATCCAGTAGTTCAAAAATGGAAATAATAATCAATAACGCCCCTAAAGCCCCGCAACACCACTTGGGACTCGATTTTCACGAAACCCATTCTGTAGTGTATCTCTATCCTATGAGAGGAATCTTCTTACCAAATTTTAAGACTGTGCGTCTAATAGTTTAAAAATGGAAATAATTGTCTATAACGCCCCTTAAGTCCCGCAACGCCACTTAGGGGCAATTTTCACGAAACCCATTTTGTAGCGGATCTCTACCCTATGAGAGGAATCTGCTTACTAAGTTTCAAGACTGTACGTCTAATAGCTTAAAAATCGGTATTTATAACGCCCCTTATAACACCCCACCCCGCAACACCCCTTGAGGGTCAATTTTCCCAAAATCCATTTGGAAGCGGATATTTACTGCCTGAAAGAAACTTGCCTACCAATTTTCAAGCAGGTAGGTGAAGTAGTTTAAAAACGGATACATTTATCTATTACGCCACTTAGTCCCCCGCAACGCCACTTAGAGGTGTGTTTTCACAAAACCCGTTTTGTAACTGACCATTATTCTACGAAAGGAATCTATTTATATCAAATTTAAAGACAGTGCGTAAAATAGTTTTAAAATTGGTGATAATTATCTATAACGCCTCCTAAGCCCCCGCAACGCCACTTGGAGGTCGATTTTCACCAAACTCATTTTGTAGAGGATCTCTACTCTATGAAAGGAATCTGCTTACCCAATTTCAAGATTGTACATCGAGTAGTTTAAACACGGAAACAATTATTTATAACGCCTCTTAACCCCCCGTAACGCCCCTCTCATTTCGAATTTCGGAAAATCCGTTTTTAGCGGATGTCTAGTCCATGAAAGGAACATGTCTACCAAATTTCAAGTCTGTAGCTTGAATAGTTTCAGAGATATCGTGATTAGTCAGTCAGTAAGTGAGTCGCTTTTCTCCTTTATATATATTGATTATTATAGATTATTATCTATTGTCTATTTTACGATATATTATAATAAATTCTGATTAGAGATTATCAGTATTATTATGAATATAAATATTTTCAAGACACATACGAATTGTTGAACATTTAAATTCAGAGGCTAACATGCAATTTTATCAGAGATTCTCGTTTATTTGAGCAAATGAAAAAAAAATTGTTTCTTTTTTTTCTCGGACAAAGATCAGAATCCCAACAAAAATCCATCATCACAAAAGTTTCTACGCAAGACCGGCATCTCGCTAATTTGGAGGTCATCTAGGGATTAACGAGGTATTTTTCTCAGAGAAACGGCTAGAGCTATTTTTACAAGCATCCTTTTCTACGCGAGAATATTGGGAAAAATTATTAAAATATGCAGATGAGATGAATACACCCTCTTATCAGAGGCGTAACAGAGAATATTAGGGCCTCCCTGCAAAATTAGGTTTTGGGCCCCAAATCGACTTTTACAAAGGGGTACGGACTTGGCGTCAGTCAGGCTTTGGGCCCCCTAGAATCCTGCCCCTCCCCGCAGTGCGGGGGTGTACGTTACGCCACTGCCTCTTATAAAGTAAAAAAATACAGGAAGTAAAAGTGAGCGAAACTCCTTGAACACACATATTAACTAATGTCTTTTATGTTTACACAAAACTAATATCTTCAATAAAAGCATTTCTTTTAAGAAATTAAAGCAGTTCTTTTTTTAAAAAATTCTTTTTTATGAAGTTTTTGGAACATAAAATGATTAAAAAAATTACAAACACTTACTTTCACAAGTAGTTTTGTCCTTCCTCAGGATGTATCCTTCTCGGCACGCGCAGATGACAGAGACTTCGGAGGAGAGGCAAATTTGTTCACAGCCACCATTGTTCCGGGAACAAGGATCTACTTCTGAAACACCCAATTCCCACGTCTGATATTGTCTTATAAACAATTAAACAGCAGAAGGAAAGTATAATTCACTTTAAAAATGTTTGTGAAAGAATTTTTTTTCTTTTCTTTATTTAGCATTAAGTTAGCATTACAGTATAGTATAGAATATACGATCCAAAAGTTTGGAGGCAAAGTATAAAAATCTTTCCTATGAATAGTTCACAGCACCGAAGCATCATCTATCTTAGTAGTAGTCACCTTCGGCAACGATACACTTCTTGCAGCGTTCCATATAACTTCTAGAAGGCCATTTTAAGCAAACCTCGCGTAAGGCCTCCTGCGATGCTACTTTTCACCTCACTTGATGGTATAAAACGGTGACCCTAAAAATGGTTTTTTTTTATTTATGGGAATATATAAAAAACACCAGGGGCTACGTCCAGTGAATAGGGGGGGGGGATGTGGAAGTTCATCAATGCGAGTTTTGGTGAGGAACTCTTTTACCTATTAGTATCAATATGCTGGTGCATTGTCATGCAGAAAGTACCAGTCACCACTTTGCCAGAACTGAGACCGTTTACGACGAATGCATTCTCTCAAACGACGTAAAATACATAAATAAAGCTCCTTGTTAACTGTTCGGCCTTCGGGAATAATTTTTTAATGACCAATTGCTTGAGAAACAAAAAAATTTTTCCATAATTATTTTCCATTTGCTCGGATCCTGCCGGAATCTTTTCGATCTTGGTAAGTCGTCCAAAGCATTCATCGTCTTCGATGGATTCTCGGTTCACTTTAAAACACCGATGCTTTGCGTAAAATTTGGATTTTGCTTTGGTAGATTCGCTTTCGTAGTATTTCCAAAGTCTCCTTTGGTGTTTTACCAATGGAGACATAGACAAAATTTAATGTTGCACCGCTGTTCAAGAAAAGTAATCTTTCTTACGTTTGCTAAACAAAGCTAACTAACTTCGAAGGATAACAGCCACATGGGGGGGGGGTCACATGACATGGACAAAACCAACCTGGCAGGTATGGGAGTGTCGGGAGAATCCATTTCATGCGATTTAACTTTATGTACTTGTTTTCGTCATTAGGAGAATGGTCACAGTCCCCAAATATATACACTATTATACACTGGTGTGCAAAAATTAAGGACGAGACGGGTTTTTCAATATAACTTTGTACAAAAGCATTCCAAATCAACACATTTAATACCGTAAGATCCCCAATACGTAAGGACATGAGTAATGGAAGCAACACTTACTAAAAGAGAAATCAGAAGGATAAAAAGAAGCTTTATTGAAAAAGTAGCATGGAGCGCAATGCGACTGAAGGCCGAAACATCCCTGTGATGGGTGTCCAGTAAGAAATATACGGTCTTTAGTAGGAGATATGATCTCCCCTGACTGCTAGGCAGGTTTCACAGCATCTGCCCATGCTGAGAATGAGGGTGTCAATGAGTTGTTGAGGCATTGCTGCCCATTCGTCTTGCAGCGCCAATCGAAGCTCCGGAATCGTTACTGGTGGTAACGTACGAGCTGCCAAGCGTCTGCCTAGAAAATCCCATACATGCTCGATGGGATTGAGATCTGGAGATCGTGCAGGCCAATCCATACGTTCAATATCCTCACTCTCTAAGAGCTGTTCGGCAGCTACTGTGCGATGACATGGTGCATTGTCGTCCATGAAAAGGAACTGCGGACCCATAGCGCCTCTAAAAAGACGCACATATGGAAGAAGAATCTCGTTACAATAACGGGTCCCGTTGACTGAACCTGCGTCGAAGATGTGAAGGTCTGTACGACTACCAAGTATGATGCCTCCCCAAACGAGAACACCGCCACCTCCATACCTGTCCCTTTCAATGATGTTCGAGGGATGATTGCGGCTCTTCCCCGCTCTCTCCAGATGAGTATGCGATGAGAATCGCTACTCAGACTGAATCTGCTCTCATCTGTAAAGAGTACTCGTCCCCATTCATTGTCTCTCCAATTCCGGTATTCCCGGCACCACAGAGAACGCCTTCTCCAATGGGCAGGTGTTAGAGGTACACACCGTACAGGGCGTCGTGCAAACAGACCACCACCGGGCAGTCTTCTGGCCACGGTAAAACGCGATATCGGTCGTCCAGTCGCCTGTGTCGTGTGTCTAGCGATTTCTCCCGCTGTCTGCCGCCTGTTTCTTCTGGCCTGTAAGGCAATATACCGGCCATCTGCGGGTGTGGTTCCTCTTGGACGACCACTACTGAACCCCCGGATAGCTGTTCCTGTAGTTTGAAATTGTCTCCAAAGTCGTGAAACGATGCTGTGAGCAATTCCGAACTCTGCAGCCACACTTGTCACACTGCGACCTTCCTCCAACTTCCCAATGATTCGACCTCGGGTAAAAGCATCCAGATGTCGTCTAACAGATTGATTATTCGCCATTTCTCGCTGAGGCAACAACTCGGTGTGATTTTAACTGCTATACGGTGTGCAATCTCTTTGCCAGAAATACTAATCTTACACCGACAACATGCTTTACTACTCAGACACTCCCCCATTACGTCTACCTGCATATCTGCGCATGTGCTACCGTATATCACCTCACTTAATCTCCTGATTGGTCTTTCTGTCCTCTCTGCCTCTTCGTTCAGCGGATATGCTAATTTTTCGACTTCGTCCTTAATTTTTGCACAGCAGTGTACATATATACACTAAATTGCTATAATTCTAAAGAAGAAAAGCAGAAATAGAAGCACAACCAGACAGTATGGGTCAAAAATAAAATAGCCTTAGTAGTACAATAGAAAACTCTTAGCCTTAGGAGCTAAGACTGCAGGTTTAAACATTTTAATAAGTGATGTATTCCAATTTGTCTTACTTTTACATGTCTTTCCATCCGATTTGAGGGCATATCCTTCGTGGCATTCGCATGAGGCTTTTTCCTTAACCACCTTGCAGATATGGGCACATCCACCGTTCTTGCGGGAGCATGGGTCAATCTCTGTCAAACACAAAACATTTTTACATTTCTTACGAAGAAGAGAAATGAATAAGAAGAAATGTATAATCTATAACTAATCCTTTATTTATAAAAGGGTCATGCATTTTGAATGACCTAAATAAAAGTTCCATGGTTAATACAATTTACAGCAAAAATAGTCTGAATTAATCAGAGTTAGTTTGAATTTTAAGACTTAAAACCAAGTTCAGAATTTTTCCCCTCAAAAAATTTCTAAGCTCTGTAGAAATTCTTCATTTATCTCGGTAAACAAAAGTTACATTGAATTCACACAAAAAGAATATTTAAAAGAAAAGTTTTGATGATGGAAAATCGATCATCTATGAATATTTTGATACAATAATGCATTAGTATACAATTTATAGAAGGATCAGTCTACGATTGGCGAGTTCTTGAGAAATATTTTACTGCTCTTCTTGTATAAACATAAACACATTTCAGATGGTATGAAAAAGGTACTATTTTGGCTGTGTCATCTAAAAATCCGAAACTATGTGCATAAAATGAATTTGGAGAGTTCGAATGCAAACTTTTGCATTCAAAGACAGTTGAGATTGAGAGATATAAACAGATTGAATGAAACAACAAAGATAGGGAGGGGAGGGATATGCAAAAGTATGATGCACACATTCTAAAGCGATGGAATGGGATGTGTTGGGAGTAGACATCGCATTCCTTTGGGTATCGTAACACTGAGTGGAAAAGGAAAGAGAGTACCTTAAACTACCTTACTTTCGCATGAGCTGCCATCCTTCTGTAAAGTGTACCCCTTTCTGCACTCGCAGCTGATGGAGTCCTCCTCGGAGCGACACACTTGGGAGCAGCCGCCGTTGTCTATGCTGCAGGGGTCCACTTCTGCAAAAGAAAAAAAACTTTCATTCCTTTTCACTTCAATTATATTACAATAATTCCTCATTACACACACACACATAGCAATCATATTTCAAAATATCCGAGAATAAATTATTCTCTCAATCGACAATTTTTTAAAATAATCTTAAGTAACTTATGATCAAGATAAATTTATAGAAAAAAAGATATAATGCGTTTCATTGAAAAAATATTTAAAATGTTATATCTGAAAGAAAATTATAACTGTCCGCTCACAAGGTTCTTTCAGGGAAAAAATTGCGTGTCAAAGGGTAAAAAGATTTTTTTTTTTTAAAAAAAAAGGGGGGGGAGGGCTTGCTAAGTCATATACTTCAATTTCACTTTGAATATATCTAAGAAATTAAATTTATCAATGAAGAAAAAATCCATTAGTTTCCGAATTGATGTAAAAAATTGATTTGAGATTACTTTTAGCCTTTTCTGTAATATTCCCTGAAGAATGACTGCACAGGACAAAAACATCCGATTTTGATGCTCATCGCGTCGGTATATTTCAAGCATTGCATTTCTATATCACATGCCGTGTTCTCTCTTTCTCTGTTTTAAGTTATTAATGCACATCTAACATTGTTGAAATACATTACAGCCCCATTCATTAAGCCTTGCCTAATTAGGAGTAAAATGCTGTAGTGCATCGTGGTTTGTCAGTTGGTGTTGTGGAAAAAAACTGGCCCTGATCTGCTAGAACTGTGAATATGGAGAGGAAAGTTAGAAATACAGTTGAAGTGCTTATAAAGTATGAAACTTTGCGGAGAGAGAAAGTCCTAGGGTTACCATTCAGGATATGATTTGGATTGCCCCCCTCTCTCTCTCTCTCTCTCTCTATCCACAGACTTTTCACAAAGGGTTGGATAGGAATTTCCCGTCTGGCCAGTTATTCACTCATGTCAGTCTCGTTTTGGCTTATGAAAGAAGGGATCACTGCAGCTTCATCATTATTTCAAGAAAAATGCTTTGCAACACAATAAGCACTACTCTTATTTAAGTTAAAATATACAGCTACGTGTGATATAAAGCAACGGCAAGTGTATGAAATCTAATTAAAAATTAACTAGTGATTTAAGCATCATATTTTAGGAAAACTTCATATTTTATACCAGAAAAAAAATAGATTGGTTCATTCAAAGATGAGTAATGTAAATACGTGCTGCTCTACATGCTATAAATATTTTTTTATATCCAACACAATATAGATAATATTTTGTAACATTCGCGAAAATTGGCTTAAAATACAGTAGATGAAATGTAAAACACACACATATTTTGTTAAAGTTCCAAAATAAAACGCGATGCACTTTTTAAGCTTGTGAAATCAAAATGTATTCTTTTATTTGAAGGAGGAAAAAGCGTTCCGGTTTGTCTTATTCCTTAACATGGATTGAAAAGCAAACTTCAATTAGAAACTGAATCTGTGCATCTGATGAACCATTACGCATCGCTAGTGCAACAGGTTGGCAGCCTTATTTAGAGTGATGCCCCCTGAGAATTATCAAATAAACCAATAATTGACACACCTATAACTACTGCGAGATTCCTACTCATTTAAGAATGATACATGTTGTAAAAGACTTTTTAACAATAAATAACACTTCTTACTTTCACACGATTTTCCGTCCACCCCCAGTGCATACCGCGGGTTACACTCACAGACGGCCACACCCTCCGACGATCTGCAGATGTGGTCGCAGCCTCCGTTGTTCTGAGCACAAGGATCCACCTCTGAAACAGACAAAAGACGCGTCATCAAAACAACAAATTTTTCGTTCTTTAAACAAGAAGGAAAACATCGCTGAACACATAACATATTAAAAGAGGTATTAGTTTCATTTTGCTCTTCAAAAATGACATTACTTACATTTTATGTTAAGTACTCCTTGCAAAGTGCCACTAGGAATACATGTGGGAAACAGGAAGAATTGATTAGCACATTATTTTAACAATATTGCGTCAATTATTATCCAAAATTATCAAAATATCTATTTCAAAATTTACTTTGATTATTGGAGATTTGATGAGTTTAGTGTGTGTGTGTGTATGAATTTACACTGTGCTATAAGTTAAAGATCATTTCGATAGTTCTTTCAGGTGTTCTAATTTCACGTTTATCCTCATTAAAATGGGAATTGGATTACATGAGCCACTTCCGTACAAAGAACCCCAATGAAAGATTGCAAACAGAAATGTTAAAATTAGTAAGGAAGCAAAATGTATCGGAAGAAATAGTGGAAGGATGGCACTATAAATGAAATGATGATGATTGGAATTAATTTTGTATTATCATAACTATTAGTGATTATCTGCCTCACAATTTTTCCAGATCAAGAGTTTAATGAACATTTGACATGAACTTTAAAATTGTGGAAACTATATATTCCATTGAAAAAATTTCCCTTTTCAAGTCACCAACTGGAATTAATAACAAGAAGTTTCGATATGCGGAGGGGGGGGGGAGATACACTGTAGAACTAATTGAACTAATATTGAAGCAAAAATAAAGCAAGATTTTCAGCATTATTCAAGCTTTAGTTGTAAGAAGAGAACAAAATAGTCAGAATAGTGAGAGATATACGAGACAGGACTCAAAAGTTCCCGAACTGAATCTATAACTTAAAAAATAGTACTAATTAAATTTCTGAAACACACCCTCCTTTGAAATAAGACTCTTGAGCAACAACACACTTTTGCCATCACTTACAAAAGTCATCGAAATATTTGTGGAATCCAATTTTAACCATGCCCTTTAATTCAACCTGCGATGCACTTTTAATTTCATCTGCAGATTGGACGACTCTGAAAGCGACGTGCCAGTTCTGGAAATATTCTGAACTCGCAAGGGCAGAGATCAGGGAAGTGTGGCAGGAGGATGTGGCAAAACAGTTGTTTTTTCGTTTCCACCCCGTCAGTCCGTTCTTGCGTACCGCCGCAAAACTCTTTTCAATGTTTTCAGGGGTGCGAGAAGTTTTGCGGACGTCCAGAGCGTTCATCGTCTTTGACATTTTCCCTGCCTTTCCTAAAATGTCGATGCCACTCAAAAAAGCTTGCGTTCGTGATAATGTATCACTGCTGTACCTATGCTTCAACATTTCATGTCTTCGTAGCTCTCTACAAAATGTACTTTCTACAAAATTTGATATTCATTCTCTGCTCAACAAACGTCATTTCTTTCAATCGCAGGTTACTAAATGCATCCGCCAACAAAATACGACTCCATGGCGTGCCACCGATCACTTGATTTAGGACAAATCACTTTCAGAAAAGGGGAAGAATGAAGTAACACAGAATCTTTATCGTATTCGCTCTACTGCAAAAACTTTTCCCGTTCTACTCGTAGGCTCAGTCCGGGAACTTTTGAATCGTACCTCGTATTTATATAGTGCCGCTTGTGTGTGATTTTCATTACTCTCTCTCTCTCTAACACATACATATGTATATATGTGAGAGAGATATAGATATTGTCCCGTCTTGATATTGTCCCATCTTGATATTGTCCCGATATCAAGTTTAGGGAAACCATAAGGCAATTTACAAAGATCTTGTGTCGATTATTGAGATACACGAGAGCATCACTTACTTTTACACGAGGTTCCGTCTGTCTCTAGGACATAGTGCTCTCTGCACGAGCACACCGAGATCCCTTCGTGCGGATGGCAGATGTGATCGCAGCCTCCATTCTTGTGAGCGCAAGGATCATACTCTGGAAAAAAGAACAAACGAATTTCCTTCGTTATATACAATCGTGACTTGTGAAAACACATCAAATTTAATTTCTATATAATTCACAGCATAAAACTATCGTGGGGTCCTTTCTAGTTTTGTGTATTCATTCTCTATGCCAAACAAGTAAATGCAAGCAGAGTTGGAATGCAATGCAGTTCAGAAAATGTCTTGAAAAGTACATTCTATTTCACATAAACTAATGAAGGCGTCTTCACTCACCTCTGCAGGTCTTCAAGTCTTCGTTGAGTACATATCCGGGCAAGCAGTCGCACCTGAAGGATGCCCCGGATGACCTGTAGCAGAGCTGCTCGCAACCACCGTTTGCCTCTGAGCAAGGATCCAGCTCTGAAAACATCCCGGACAAAGTGAATATTGAAAAAAAAATGCACAAGAAATCAAGATAAAATACTTGATTTATCTTAAGCATATTTTACAAGGAATCTGAGGTTTGTATCCATGACTCCTTTCTAGTATGCTACGTGAAAATTATGCCCTTCAGTGAAATATTTTTCTCTTCCATGGAGTCGGAAAATAAAATTGTGAATAAATTACTTAAGAAGCAAAAAATGCACTTCAATAATAATAATAATAATTTTCTTTCAATGTTTGGCAAACATTCCTCATCCTCTCTTGATCGTAGTATCAACTATACAATCCCTATTTTGATGGCCTTAAAGTTTTCTGTCGCGTTGATTGCCGTTCGAAAAATGTAGAGTTAAAAAAAAAAAATTAAAACTACAAACTTCGTAATATTTTAACATTTGTAAGTGATTTTGTACCACCATCCTTCTTATGTAACCTATTTAACCTGATGGATAAGCGCTAAGCAAGATTTGGGGTTGTTATATTTATCTAGATTTTTATCGTCTTTTCATCCAGGCGTAGAAGAATTAAGAACATGGTGTCAATAAGGGATCCATTTTATATTCCTCCTCTCTTCGTTTGATATTTTGTTATAAGCATTTCTTTCTTTTAATTTTAAATTCTCGAAATTGAGTGAAACTAAGAAAGGAAGATGAGGATGTTTCCAGGCAAAATAATAGTTTTGAATCTTTTACTCTATCAGTATCAATTTACTTATAGACTGGAAATGAAAATCAAGTTTTCCTCTAGACCAGAGGTCCCCAAACTTTTTTGTCTCATAGACCCCTGGCCACGCTTTTCATCGTTGGGTAGACCCCTAATTACCTAATATTAAATTTTTGCACATTTTAACTTAAATGTCTTTTTGCTAGCTGGTTTAGAGCTATTTACTTTAAAAGATTTAAATTTTTAACTGCAGTGAAGTACAGTGTTTGAAACTTAATAAAAACACACGTTAATTAATTTTTAATTTCAATTTAATAATTCATAAAATAACTGAGTAGAAAAGAAAAATGTTTTTATTGGGAAGAACGAATCTGGCGTTTCAATAACAAATTTTCAACCTTTGGGTAAAATGCCATTTTAAAAGGCAGATTTGTCTGTGACAAAATGAGAAAATTGGCAAGGTCCGATATAAAACTGCTTTAGCTTAATTCTGGGAAGAAAAGCTGAAATGGTCCTTGTTTTAATAAAATCTATGCTCTTTCCCCTTGTAACTGTGCAAATCCACCTCATTCAATGTACATCTGTAAAAATAGGTCAAATTTGGTTTCCCCTTGATTCAATTTTCCTTTAAAATTAAAGTCACGATCTGGTTGAATGAAAGCCACTATCGTAGACTCCCATTTACACCTCAGGGACCCCTAAATTATTTTTTCACACCCCTTGAAAGTTTTCATAGATCCTTGGGGGTCCATATAGACCACTTTGGGAATCACTGAACTAGACCAAGGGTACTCAACCTTTTTTTGCGCCAGGCCACAACATGAGACAGGTATTTCAAGCGGGGCGCACCATGATGATAATGAAAAGGGGGAAGAAAAAAAATCCTTATAAGGCCAAAGCAACCTTGGACAAAGAAAAATTAATCAAAATATTAAAACTCTTTTTTTTTTTTTTTTTTTGCTTTACTTTAATATTATACTAATCTTTCTATCAAACACACGCGCAAAATATTTACTTTTATGCACCTTTTAATGAATTATGGTGCAGTTTCGATTTCCTTTCATCCATGATACAGCTTCTTGCTTATATTCTACTATTAAAAAAAAAGCAAATTGATAGATTTGATTGCTTGGTGGATAGAATTTTCCTCTAAATTTTTAGAACATTGTTCTTAAATAATTGAATATCTTAGTGCAATGGGTCATGACCGGGCCACAGGTTGAGCATGTCTGATCTGAACACAGTAACGAATTATCCATAAGATCAAAGCGAAATAAAATAAACGGTATTTGAAGGAGTTTCAAAGAATTTTTTATGCACATAATTCAAATTTTAAATCCTAGAACGATCCCGATATATTTTTAATAACTTTGAGGTTTGTTTAAGAGCGTCTTCGAAATTTCACAAATCTGCTTTATCCAACAGATGGCGTTGTTTGCAACTCGGATGACGTCATAAAGATAACTTTTGTTTTCTGGAAACCTATCCTTACTATAGCAACGGGGTGTGGTTCAGAAATGATTGACAGATGTAGTCGGTATGAGAGCGCATGCGCTCTTTGAAGAACCAGATCGAAGAGAGGAAAAACGTGTCAGAAAACGGGTAGGGGGTGAGGAAAGAAGGGAAAGAGTTTTCTACAAATAGTTTCAACGTTTGAATAAGGTTCTGTCACTGCCGCACAAAATTGGGTGCGGAGACATTTTTTTTTTGAAAGCCGTGCTAGTGGATAGGTATTAAAATGCGCATTGCATTTCTAAGTATATATAGTTCTGGAATCTACTCAAAATACATTTTCTGCAGAAATGATGAGGCTAATCAGTCTAGATTTGTCGGAAAACATAGGATATATTTGCTTAATTTGGGTATAAATATTATGTGAGTTTTTCCCATTCATATGGAAAATAATTGAGTGTAATGCACTTGATATTTTGTCACATGAATTATTGTGTTTCAGGGTAGGCCTTTGAGTACAACATTTTTGAGGTAATTCTATTGTAGAATTTTACTGTTTCCTAGTTTCGGATGACATTTATCCTTTTGTGGAAATTGGTATTGTAGTTTAGAAATCATGTAATTAATTTCAACTTTTCTATAAAATCATCGTTATAAGGCTCCGGATTTTTAGGAAAATAATGTTCAAATTGTCTCTTGACAAATACGTCTACATTGTCTTAGGTATAAACAATGCCCATAAGAATAAGAAGGGAAACGGAATATGGGTGGGGTTTTAATTTTCGACGAAGAATTTGGTAGATCTTTATTTGAAATTTAGAAAAAGTATTTTTTTTTCGAATTTTAGGGGATATATTTGTTTTATTTACCTTTGTTACCTTTATTTATTTATCGATCTAATTCTCTTTGTTTGATAGAAATATGCTAAATTTTAATAAGTTTCTTTCTGCTCATATCTCTTAGATACAAATTGTATTTGAAATTGTCATAGAAGGATGCTTATTATGGAAATAAAGTTTCGATTTGAATCTTTAAAAAGAAAATGTCATTTTTCTTAGAAAATTATTAACTAGAGCACTTTTTTGTCAGTCCTTTTTTAACAGCATTCCATTTCTTGTTTTACAAATTAATGCTATTTCCAATGCTATTTCCGCATATCAATGATACGGGGCCCCAAGCTTTGGGGGCGGGCACCCAAACGTGTAAGCAAAAAATCGCGGGGGTGGCCTTAGAGAGGGCCCTCAAAGATGATACAGAGAGCAGCTCCGCCAGTGTTTTCAATACTCATGAAAATGTGACACAAATTTCACAGCCTTCAATTAAATTATTATATTCATTGAATTAATTTTCAAGCTAAGCTTCCTTTTTTTATTTCCTACGTGCAACGTTTTCAGAATATTTATTGTATATAGTCTGCGTTTGTACTCTCATAATGTTATTTTTAGTGTGGCCGATTATAAGCAGAGATAAAATCGGTGCATTTTTGTGATCGGCACTTTTATTTTGAATTTTTACTGCTTTGATCTTCTTTTCTAGTGACACGATTGCGATGCTTAAATTCCCCAGAGGAGGGGTGTGGAGAACAGTAGTGCGCTTTTGAAATCTAATGTTGCTATCAATTTTTTCATGAAATTATCTAATAAGACTCATGATTTACAAAGGAAGTTCCTCAGTGAATTCACGAGCATGCTTATGATTGTTGTCTTGGATATCAAAAATAAAGTCCATCAGGCTAAAAAGAGGGAAGGGATTTTAAATTTTTTGAAGAAAAATTTAGTATATCTTCAGTTGGGACTTGAAGAAAAATATAATTTCCGAAGTTTTATTTTTGTAGAGAGAAGTAGTGGAGGAAGACGATATATATATATATATATATATATATATATATATATATACGTGTATATATGAATATATATATATATAGTGTAATAAAAATGGAAGAAACCAAAAAAGTCAATTGACTAAAAACGATACCTATTATGATTTCTAAAGCTGTTACTGAATTAAGACCAGCAAATTTGGGTTATATATCTATCTATATATATAAAGGAGAAAAGCGACTCACTGACTGGACTGACTAATCACGATATCTCCGGAACTATTCAACCTACAGATATGAAAATTGGTTTTTAAACTATTAGACGTACAGTCTTGAAATTTGGTAAAAGATTCCTTTCGCAGAGTAGAGAACCGCTACGAAATGGATTTCGCGAAAATTAAACCACAAGTTTTATTTCGGGGGATTAAGGGGCGTAATGGATATAAGTATTTCCGTTTTTTAAACTATTATACCTACCTGCTTGAAAATTGGTGGGCATGTTCCTTTCATGGAACACAGTTCCATTAAAACGAAAATAAACCCCAAGGAGGGTTGCGAGAGGTCACGGGAATTATGGGGAAAAAATCCCGTTTTTGAATTGTTAGACCCACATACTTGAAATTGGTTAAGCATGTTTCTTTTGTTGAACAGGGACCTACTAAGAATGTATTTTAGGAAATCAACTCCTGGGGGAGCATGGGGTTACTGGGGTGTATTGACACAAAAAAATTTCCTTTTTTCGAAATACAAGGTCTATAATAGTGGAATTTGGCTTGCATTTTCCATTTGTTAAATTGAAATCCGTTAAGAACGGTTATATTGGAGAACGTTTCTCAACGGAATTACGGTAGGAATTCATAATAAAACTTCGTTTTTACTCTATTAGACTTAGACTTAAAATTTGTCTTACATGCTTATGGAGTAGAGTTCCACCAAAAATTGGTTACGCGGAAATCCACTTGGTTATAGGGTACGAAGGTACAAACATCCTTCTATACTTCAATTTTTAAAATTTTTAGAAAATACAATTAGAAGTCCTGTTCTTTTTTTATATCAAGAGTCGAGAGTTACAGGTATATATATATATATATATATAAACAGTATATATTTATAAAACGTCATGAAATACCCAGCGAAGCGGGCGGGTAACGGTTAGTATATATATATATATATGTGTGTGTGTGTGTGTTTTGTAGCAATTTTTAAATTCCGTTTTTTTTTCTCCTTCATCTTTATATCTATAGTTGGGCATGGTACGCTCTTGAAAAAATAACGGATTGCTTTAAATATGTTACTAGTTTGAGTAGTGATGTTAAAGCTACACAGTGCCCTTTTAAAGACAGTAATATTGAAAGTAATTTGTGTTTTCTTTTTAATTTATATTATTAAATTTATTCTTCAAATAAAAAATTTTTACTGGTCTTAATTTTAAAAATTACAAATTTTTCTTGTAAATACTCAATTTTTAAAGTTTTTTAGTTACTTTCAGTTATTTCTGTTTCTTAAGATTATTGAGAACAAAAGTTAGTATGGATTTGAACATTTCAAACTAATATTCCCTACTAAAAATTCCTTGCTGAATTTTAATAATTATTTTTACAGCTATGGAAAATATATCAAATTTTTTAAAACTATTAATTTAAGATTTTTAGAAAAAATAACTAGTGCTCTCAGACCGAAATCCATACTAACTTTTAAAGAACATATATATATAAAAATTCTACAAAAATTTTTCAATATTATCTTGAACAGAAAAAATCCTTGGGAGAAATATATCCTCAAACTTGAAAAGTCTGAGAAAAACACAGTTAAAGTTTCTAAAGGCATAAAACAAAAACTAATAATGCCTCTAAGGATCTAATTAAAAAAAATTATTTATCCGAATTATGTACACTGTATCAAAACACTACTTTAATTAAATATGTTATATGAGGATATATTTTTTTTTTATATTTAAAATATGTTTTACATAAAATTGATAGCATTTGTTATATATATACGATGACAGAGATTACTCAGCCTAATCTTATCATGATGCTTTCAAAAAAGTTTTGAAACACTTATAAAAATAATAATGATACAAACTGAAATTAGAAACCCCCAGGTTTGTACGTATAACATCTAATTTTTTCTCAGTTTTAAGTCGGTGCAATTTAAAAGGTTTGATTTTTATTACATGGCTTGAAATTATTTTACTATAGTGTTATAATACATTTTGTAATATCATAGATAAATTCAGTTATATTTGTGTATACGGAATACTTGAACTCAATAAAGTCTCATTGTAGTATCAGCTGAAAAAAGGCTGATTTTAAGTCATATAATTTTCAGTAATATTCCACCTCTTCGAAATATTGTCTTTTAGTAACACAAGAATGTTTTGAGCCCGGCAATTTCTCAATAGGAAAAAATTAATGAAAGCAAAAAAAGCTTCTAAGTTTTTTAACTATGTGTAAAAACACAAATATTGCTCTTTAAAAATTAAAAACCTCGAAACATAACTGAACAGGAACGATTTTAGTAGTAAAAGTAAGAGTTAATAGCCATTTCACTGAACGAAACGATTATTCTCCCAAATATCTCTCTTTATATACAAAAAAAATTTCATGATGCTGTAAAAAATTTATTTCGAAGTTTTTTTAATGTGAAGTTAACAAAAGAAACTATATCTTTTTTACAGAATGGAGCAAAGTCACAGTTTGGACAAATTTACATTTATGATAGGGAGGCTTTGCATGAACGTGCAAAAATAGTTAAACGTGACGATGTGTTACAAATTTTACAGCCAATTATGAAGAAAAAACCGTATGAACTACATAATACAAGGAAATTACAGTTTTACAATTTGAGCTGTGATAGAGTTGCATAATTTGTACAATGGGAGTTGGTCCGCCATTAGGCAGATAAGGGAGGGGGCGGTACCTCCTTCCAGTTTTTAATTAAACTTTTAAGAATGGAAAAATGCTTTAAAATGATTGCTAAACTAATCACTCTCTCTAAACTGTCGAATATTGAGATTGTCAACTCTCAGAAAACTTTAAATATATTAAAAACTGATTGGTTATCAGACTCCCTTAACCTTTTCAATAGAATTTTTGCTATTCCTGGTGGGCGCAGTAGCTTAGTGGTTATGGTCACGAGTTCATGTCTGGAGTGTCATGGGCTCAAATCCTGTTGCCACTAAAGACCCTCCGTGTAGATGAGGCATTCCTCCCAATTATGTGGTAGTTAGGAAAGAGGATGCCAGCTCAGGTGTCATTCTCGTTACTCGACCGAGGTTGAACATTACGAGGTTTGTGATCAATAGCCCTCTTGTTGCTTTATAGAGCGACACTAATCTCTCTCTCTTTCTTTTGCTAATCCTGCTCCAGGCACATAAATTACTTAATAAACCCTGTAAAAATTTTCATTTATAGTTAATCTTTTATCTTCAAAATTTACATATCTAATATTGATTGAATTTTTTCCTAATGGGAAATTTTAAGAGTGCAGTCCATTTGTAACGTAGCTGCTTTAATTTCGGAAAGGACTTCCTTTCCAAATACAAAAATAACTTATTTTTGAGATCTGTGCATAATTCTCTGTTTTACGAATTTTTTATTCTGCTTATGTGATCCATTAGCACAGAGTAGTAATTACTTAACAATTCGATTAAATTTTCCATTATATTCCATTACATTAAAACTGTTTAAATGTAATTTTATAGCAAAAAACATGAAGAAAAATTACATTTTCAAAACATTCTCTTTTCATTGAAAATACTTCTATGTAATATTTTTTCTATGTATATATAGTTAGGATTTTTCTTTACAGAGCCTGAATTAAGATTTTTGAAACATTCACATTAATTTAGAGTTACTATTGAAATAACAACCAGGCTTCTTCATAAAAATTTCGCTACTTTATTAATATAAGTCCACTTCTAAATTATACCTTCTAAAAAGTCCAGTTGAGGTAGGGATTCTTGGGAGCTTCCCAAATCGAATAACAAAAACTAAACTTTCGTAACATCAAGAATTATTTTGAAGATTGTCGAATTTTAGATATCCATAATAATAATGTTTACGATAAATTTTACATCTCGCCATATTGACATCAATAGGAGTATTGTAAAGTTTTCATATGCAAGAGTATATTTTTTTTAATTCTTGATTATTTTAGGGCCCCGGTGCATAGCATCCATTGACCACTCCCTGCAGAAATTAGCTTAGAGCTTTCCAGTCTGGTTGAAATGACAATTCTACAAATGTTTCACTCACTAAGAAAGTATACACCCCCACAATAACCCCCTTTTTTTCAGTCCCAAAATAGATTCCAATCGCCTCTCCCTGAAATAACAGCTATCCTGTTCATGTGTTTCCCCCACCTCCTCACTTACCTCAAGGTCACTTGACCAGTTTCATCTTGGAAACAAATTGTCAGAACTTCCTTCTTTCATTCCAAGAAGAGGGTCCCTCCCAACAATGACGTGATCTCATGACGTAGTCTAGGGTTACTTTAATTCTCTTACCCCTCCCCTTTCAAATAAAAAAAGCAGAATTAGTGTTTCTGAAGTGATTAAAATCATTATTCATGTAGCAAAATATTCTTTTCATAAAATAAAGTATTCTTAATGTGTATTTAAGCAGTTTATGCTCAATTTTCTTCTAAAGTAATGTTTTAAAAGTTTTGTACGTAGATTGCATACACGTGGCGCCATCTGCAGTCATTACAATAAAGCTTGCCAAACATGGCGTCCGAGCATTTTGGAAGCAAAGATATATGTATTTTTCGTAATTAAAATTTTCTAGACCATTTCTGACATTTTTACATTTCAAGGTGATTTATATGAGTAATTTACGTTCTCACAAAAGTTTCATATCCAAATAATGTGATTTCATTAAGTTAAAGTACCCTGACCTTTTCAGTACATTTAGAAGTCCACCTTAACGAATACAAGAGAAGAATCTATTTATCACAAAATCAAATTACATTTTATTTTCTCATGAAAAATATGTCAGCCTTTGTCATCTTAAGATAAATGCAATTACTGAAGTGATTATTTTTAATGTTATTTGAAACAAACTTTAAACAAGTATTACAAGAAAATGCTAATTTAAAGGGAATAGCAATAAATAAAATTATAGATTAATTATTTCTGTAAAATCCCCATATAAAATAAATGGGAATACCTGTGTCACATAACTAAAAAGAATTACATTGAAAATTTTAATTGACTTAATGATAAAATTTTATACTAAGATTAAACTTTAAATAAAAGCACCAATATTGAATGATTTGCATTTTTATTTATATGTTTATTTCTCCCAAGATTTCTAAATTTAAACCATTAAATGAATTTGACTAAATATAAAAAGGACATGTAAATACTTTTTCAAATTCTAACCTACATTTAGCAGTAATGTCCAATCAACATGTACGTATACTACAAAATTGGGCAACATGATAAACTATGAGCACATGTTTAAAACTATAAACTCTACTAAGACTGGAAATGTCTGTATAAGTTCCACTAACCCTGGGAGATTAATAGTAAATGCATGGTAAGAGGTATTCCAATGAAACTGACAGGGCCCAATTGATCCTAAAATATGAAATATGCAATAAAATGAGTAAGGAAAATGCATTATGTTGTTACACTGTTACAAAAAGCAATTTACAATTTAAAATGAATAACACTTCGGCAATTCAACTGGCAAATGAAATTTAAATTTCAAATTAAACAAACCCATAGGTTCCAAAATTGTAGATATGATGTAGATCAATTTGTTATATCCACATAAAATTTTCAACATTCTGGGTACAAAAATATCATCCTAATGAAAGATTTTTGAAACTTCAAAATCCATTGATATATTCAAATCCTGAACTTTTACGAGCTGCAAACATCCACTATGTAACAAAATTCAATTTCATTTTCAATTTTAATACCTAAACTTATTTCACAGAATAATGTTAATTTAATGCCACAAAGTTCCAACTGCTGGTGATGGAATTTGTGATTTGAACTAGGGTCAAGTTATAAGAACAGCAACGGTTAGCACCCTTCAACAAACTTCCACACATACCAATGTGAGGACTTTGAGCCAGACTGATTTAACATGCACTGGAAGCTCCCCAAAATTGTTCACACTCTAACAGGCACCAGATCCACCAGAAACAATGCCTGTAAGGAGTTCATGGACCTCATTATTATAATCACAATAATCTCATGGGAAAAAGGACAGAATAAATAGTTAAAATTGTTGAGGATTTGAATAATAATGAATTTCAGTTTGTTAAAGAGATAGTAATAAAAATTTCCTCTAATACTCTGAATACAATAATTAAAACAAGGTGAGTATTTCAAGAAGAATGAGACTTAAAAATTGCATCAAAGGAGCAATCCAGAAATTAAGATAGAGACCAAATACAAATGGTCATCAGAAGGAAGGATATTATTAAGTCACACACACACAAAATTATATATTAAATAATTTAACATTACTTTAATGGCAAATACTAAATAATTACACTTTCCATAAGCAAAGTACGAAAATATTCATTAATTTTATTACCAACCAGCATAAAAAGGATTTCCCATAAATTGAGGGAAACAGGTTTGATGTCTTTCAAACAACTTTATTTTGAACTCTTCGGCTTCCTTCAATTATATCTCCCTAACAAAGTAACATAATAAAATCAAATACAAAAGCAGTTTAAAACAATACTAAATATAATTTTATCTTCATAAAAAGTTTTAATGAAGGATCAAAACAATTTTACTGCAATTTCATTAAACATTACAGCAAAACTATAATGGCACAAATTTGAATATCCAGTTATATCAGGATAGCTCAACCTGTGGCTGGCCACTTTTCTGAGGCCTGGTCATGGACCACTGTGCACCAAGATATTCAATTATAATATACTCAAAATTTAGTGGAAAATTTCGTCAACTCACGAAATTAACTTCAATTTTGCTAACACCGGTTTATTTTTATATTAGAATTAAGAAGGTTATGGTCATGATGAAAGGAAATTGAAACCATCCAATAACTCATTAAAACATGCATAAAGGCAAATATTTTGTGTATGTTTGATAGAGCAATATAGTATTAAAGTAAAAGCCAAAAATGAGTTTTGTACTGGATTAACTTTACTTTATCTAATGTTGCTTTGGTCTACAATGTTTTTCCCCATTAACCACATGGTACGGGCTTATGGAACATCTGTCATATGTATGTATCTACGGAAAATAGGTTGAGTATCCTTGATTTATATACATTTTATTTTATCTCATAAAATTTTGTATAACTGCATAGAAACATCTGGCAAAAAGTTACGCCTAATTTACAAATTACATTTAACAGATAAAATTACAAAACGAAGATATTTTAATCTGACCTACACACTCTCCAGAACTGGAGCCTTTATTTTCCTGCATTAATTAAAAATGTGATGTAAAGATCAGTAACCTGATCCATTAAGAATGTGTCCACCCCTAAACGCAATGTTAAGGTGACACATCAACTTTCCACGGCAGACCATCATCAATTGTTGCAAGACGCTGAAATCGGAAGCAAAGATCAGATTACGCGAGACAACCCTTTGTTCCAGCCTCATGGGGTTAAGAAACGCTCACTAAGATATCCCAAAACATGCTCCCAATGCAATGGTTCTGTGGGATCCCACAGCCCATTGAGCATCAAGCCGCATCATTTGAAAATCCACAATCAGAACTTTATCCCACTCATGAGCCGACGCAACCACAGCATTGGAGCGCCATGAACCTAGTCTTAACACTCATAATCACGTAAGTTCTAACTCCTTAAAACATATCCATCAGTAGAAAACGCATTACATAGTCCAAACCCTTAAAATACACTGAATTACTCATTCCTGGATCCGGGGTAAATCCTATGTCTCCAGCAGCTGCATTGTGGCTTATTTATTGACCGTAGGGTTCCAGGGATTATCAATATCTCTTAAACGCTCCCTGACACCTTCAAAGTCCGGTGTAAAAGATGAAATCTTTAACATTAAATGAGAGATCCTTTCCGGATCCTGAAAGTAATCATGATCCCCTGGGGCTGTTTGATCAAGCGCCTAAGAACCATCGGCTCTAATGTATTCCAGGTCTGGCAGATCAGGTCACTACAATCCAATTTGTTTTAAACCTGGTATCTCTTCCAAAAAGTCCCCAATTGTTGCAGGGGAATTCATCATCCCTCAGAAGGAATTCATTACCAATAGTGACCACCATGTGGACAAACACATCAATCAAGGATCTCATCTTGATATCTGTCAGCCAGAGTTCCTCCAAGGAACACATTCAGGTCAGAAGGACTAATGAGAGATATCTGGTCTCAAAACATAACTCCACCACCTCTGTATGTAACTGTGTCATTTTATTGATCACATATTCAGTGAATCTGTCTCTCAAAACTTAGCCCCTTATATTTGATTCTCAACAGTGCAGAACCTGATTCATTTGAACAGAGAAAAGTCCACGTCACTATTCTATTCGGCGAACTGTGGGTCTTTCTGTCTCAACATAAAATCAGTTCATCCTCCTGTTGTTGATCCAAAGGACACACAACTGATCAGCTTGCATTGAGTGATCCCGCATAGCGAAGCCCCTCGGTGAACCTGATTGGTGCTAATAAAGTAAAATTGTTCTCCAAAGATCAAGGCCTCCTGAGCTCCTATGCCCAAAAACGTCTTTACAGGCATTCTTAAATCACGATCTAACCACAAAACATATCCTCCCAGATCGCAGAACCTTCCGATTTAAACCTGGTCGACGTTTGGATCCCACTGAGAGCATCACATTCATATATCTAGTTGTTAACCTACTAGTGATAACCATTTCCATCCATCCCTTAAAGAACGGGGGCATGACCTCCCAGACATATTAAGACCTCCCAGATACTGCCCAACAAAATCACTCTCAATAGACCATTGAAGATCAATCAACCCAGATCAATCAAAACATAAATAAAATTGAAATCAAGTAAAGTCTGATTTTACGATCTTCATCCTATTATAAACGTCCATCTCTTCTCAACAAAGCTAACCTGGGGCTTCTCCTTAACTTTTCTGCATCCTCCCAAAAATCTCCAACCAGAACTTAACTTTTAATATTTTATAAACATTTCATCATTTCCTTTCCTCCCATTCTGAACTCTAAATATTTTAAAACCGAATTTTATTCCAAATCTCCAAATAAAAATAAATTCCAGAAATTAAAATCTCCACCTGTGGGGTGAGATAATCTCCTGATTTGAGATGTGGGAAGATCAAACAACAATGGTCCACCAGGGCAAACCAGATCTCCCGAACTTTTACTAAGATATCCCCTATTATTCTATTCGATCCCGATTGTTCCCGGGAGTAAGAGATAAGTGTGGGGCTGAACTTATAACCATTTGAACTTTCGGGGTGAAACTAACTCCTGAATAAACCCTGACCAGGGTCCAACCACATGGTCAACCATAGGTAAAATCGTACCGTAATAACGATCTGATCTTAAAATGTTAATGCAGATTAACATCACGAAAACAACTGTAACCTGATTCAATACTGCAACACATTAAAATCATTTCCTGGTAACCTCTTTATATTATAATCTTAATCAACTGGGCAAATAGTAACGTAAACAACAAAAGACTGGATTGAAGAAACAGATCAAAACGATTTCTTGAGATTAATGCAACCTGAACCACAAATT